>JAMKCH010036646.1:0-14768 GCA_023653785.1 Ophioderma brevispina | reverse complement strand
GTGTTTGATTTGAATTCAGTGACATTTGAGATTTGTTTTCTCTTTTTTTTCAGTCGGCTCTCACAGCAGATCACGTAGAGGCAGCTGATAATCCGCAGGAAGTCACAGAAAGATTATGCCAAGGGTTTTGGCGGCAAGTATGGGGTACAGAAAGACAGACAAGACAAGGCTTCCTTGGGCTATGATTACCAAGCCAAATTACAACAACATTCGTCACAGAAAGGTAAGTAGATTTCAAACTAAATCTGTCTGTCTGTCTGTCTGTCTGTCTTGGTGGCAAGTATGGGGTACAGAAAGACAGACAAGACAAGGCTTCCTTAGGGTATGATTACCAAGCCAAATTACAACAGCATTCGTCACAGAAAGGTAAGTAGATTCAAACTAAATCTGTCTGTCTGTCTGTCTCTCTGTTTGTCTGTTTTGGTGGCAAGTATGGGGTACAGAAAGACAGACAAGACAAGGCTTCCTTAGGCTATGATTACCAAGCCAAATTACAACAGCATTCGTCACAGAAAGGTAAGTAGATTCAAACTAAATCTGTCTGTCTGTCTGTCTGTCTCTCTGTTTGTCTGTTTTGGTGGCAAGTATGGGGTACAGAAAGACAGACAAGACAAGGCTTCCTTAGGCTATGATTACCAAGCCAAATTACAACAGCATTCGTCACAGAAAGGTAAGTAGATTCAAACTAAATCTGTCTGTCTGTCTGTCTCTCTGTTTGTGTGTGTTGCATGTTATAGTTGGAAGACATGTAGTGTTTGCTTTTGCTCTGTGAGGTGTATGAGCTGCCTGGTGTAATAATTTGAAATGAGTTCAAATTTGAAACATATTCAAATCATACAAATAACTAAAGACCAAAGTTTCCCATTTTTAAATCACCAATTCCATTTTTTCTGTTTTTTAATTAAAAGCCTTAATTTATGCCACTCTTGGGAAACATTTCAATTTTCTTAAACTAAATCAAAACATTTAATCTAGAACACCAGGATCAAGCACACAGGAAGTATGCCAAATTTGGCATTATATTTACCAGGTGATTGAGCGAAATCGGTGATAATGAAACTTTTTGTCCAGGTAATTTTGGTCTAGAATTTCAGGAGATTTTAATGCATTTTGACACTTAAATTAGTGGTAAGATGAATTTGAACCATTATTTTGTGTAAAAAATCAGAAATAACTGGGAAAATCCCAGGTTTTTTTCAGGGCGTTCAGTTTTCTCCAAATCTGTGTTCTAAACTCCCAATTTTCTCCATTTTCCATAAAACTGAAAGCTTTGGTCCCCGGGCTTGTCTTTACAAATAACCTTGCCACCATGTTTGCCTCAAGTAATCATTTTAAAACTTCAGTGGTGACTCCACTTTGGGACCAATGGTTAAAGGTCAGAAAGGATTATATTGAAACATGCTCAAATACCACTTTGCCTCTTTTAAAGTTTTTAATAGTCAATGGTGGAACCTCTCAGAGACCTTCAGTTAGAGGGTCAAAGGTCAAAATTGGCCAAGGGTGAAAATAGTATCAACTTGAAACCATGTTCAGTTATGCAATGACCTACATCACCTTGTTTGTCTCTTTTAAACATTTAAACAAAGCCAGTGGTGATTTGTGTATATGTTAAAATTATGGGGTCAGGAGTCAAAATATGGGCATTCCTGAACTGCCATGATGTGTCTTTCAAATAACTGTTTCAAATAACATCAACTTAAACCAGTTTTAGATACAATTACCTGTATCATTTTGCTTGTTTCTTTAAACAATAAATCAAGTGAATCATGACTTGATTGTGTCCAACAATTACGGGGTCAAAGGTCAAAATGGTGAAATGGTTCGTCCTTAAATTGCTTCAACACAGCTGCCAGAGAGGGTAGGGCAATAGGAGGATTTTCTTTCCACAAGTCTCCATGTCTGCTTGCATAGCTTGAGAAATGTTGAATTTGGGAAGCTTCTTCCCAGGAAATGTTGGTATCTGGAGGGAAATTTTGGAATTTGGAGGGAATTGTGCCTTCTGTACACAAAATCATACATTTTGGAAAATTTGGCAGCTGGCTTTCTGGGAAATAAACATTTCAAGGGGTAGGGCAAGAAGGCCCCATCTTCAATAGCTGTCATTTGTAACTTGTATTCTTATTAAATGTTATACCTGCCAAATCTAACACCTGGCAGCTATTGCAGATGGGGCCTTCTTGCCCTAAAGCCTCGATTTTTTTTCATGCCCTGGCTGCTTGTGCCTTTTTGGGAAGGATTAGGTGTAACTTAAACTACATCGATGTGATTTTCTCAAGCAGGACCCGTCTGACATCCCCAACTTAATGTTGGGGATGTCAGATGGTTGGCGCTCTTGGCTGTGGCTGCTAGATGAGTAACTTAGGGAAGACGCTGCATGAATAATAAAGTAACTTAATGAAGATTAGTTATCTGAAATGGTAATGATTTTGTACTTCATGAATGTGACTGTAGTAGAATACTGTAATTATATGTAATTTTCAGATCAAAACTGAAAGTTGGATTGTATTACGAGTGTTTGTATTCTCAATAGACCATGTCCTTCCTCAAAGGTAAGTTTCTTTTTCTCATTAAATGGTTGACATTGATAATGTATTGAACTTTCTGTTTTAGATTATGCATCAGGGTTTGGAGGCAAATACGGAGTACAGAAAGAGCGGGTTGATAAGGTAAAATCGTAAATGTGCAATAACGTGTATTGCTTGCAATATTTAGCTGTTACATGTCCATGGACTGATTGCTAATAGTCTCATCCCTGGAACTCCAAATTTTACTGGTAGTGGTCAAAATTTTGGTGTCTGAAGAAAGCTATTTTTCTCGTTTACCCAGTAAAATCTTAGAGCTAAAAGGTGTTTGGTTTGGATGTTATGCAGGCTACACACATGCACACGTTTTGCTAATTGTGAATGGTTGCTGCATCATATTTGAGCCAGGATTATCAAAAGTAGGGTTTAAGATTAGTTGGAAATATAAATTGGATTAAGAATGAGATCAGTGGTATTAACTTTAGACCTGGCTGTGTCTTAAAGGTGCAACGAGAGATTTCACATATGAGGTGTCCCTAAAAAAATTGAAAATACTGATTTCTGCCCTGATGTAAAGCTTTCCATAAAAATATCCCCATCTGAAAAGATTAAGCTGAGAAATGTTTCTTTGGTACAAAAAATTTGAAATTTCTAATTTTGTATAGGAGCAAATATGAAATGCAGCCTATGTTTTATATTGAAATATAAGCAAATCAAAATCACCTTTTTTCTCTCTTTTAAGACATTTCTGTAGCCAAATACAAGGCAAGAAATCTATTGAGTGTCTAATCTATATGAAATAACTATTATGACAAAATATCTGGGTGCCTCAAAATCTCTCGTTGCACCTTTAAGCAGGTCATAAAGACTTGGGATACGGAAGTAGCTGAGTTCTGCCATGTAAAGTAATGCATTGTCCGCCTCTATTCATGGTTAAGACATGGCCAGTCAAAAAATAAAACCATTGTTATCTGAAGATATCTTATTGAAATGCTTATTATTTATGTTTTTAGACCATTGGAGGTAGTTTCATCATTCTTATTTCCTGCCAGTAGTAACTTTACCTTTGCCAATTTCTTGATTTTGTTTAAAGAATTAGTTTAAAGATGTAGAATGAAGATCTTAGATTACTGGCAGTGTTTTATCTTTCTTAAGGTTTTAACAATATCTTTTTTAACGGTTTAGAACAAAAAATATATATTAACCCTTAAGGTGTTCCCATGTGTAGCTCAGAGTTGTACTAAATCGATCTAAAGATCATTTTTCCCAATACTGTTGTCACATCGTAACAATTTAAACCAAAAGATGTGTCTTCATTTTACATTTCCCCAGGCTTTTCATCTCTCAGATGTAAAAAATCACAACTCCAGGGTTTTTTCCTATTTTTACATTTTGATTTTTCCTGGGTGAACCCTAGCTCCTATTTTCATTTTTTCTGCATTTATGAAGCAGGTGTTCTCTTTCTAATTCCTTGCTGCGGGTAATATAGAAATACCCATAACTCAAGATATGGCATTTCCCAAAAAACATATTTTAACTATTTTTGGTAAAACTTGCCATAATCGTAGTTTAAGTATTTCTAAGATACCCGCAGCAAGGAATTATGAAATAGCACACCTGCTTTCATATCTGCAGAAAAAAATGAAAAGAGTAGGTTCACCAGAAAAATTCAACGTAAAAATATAAAACCCCGTATTTTGTGATTTTTGACATCGAGAGCTTGAAAAGCCTGTGGAAATGTAAATGAAAGACACATGTCTTTTGGTTTACATGTTAAGAGTGAACAACATAAGGGAAAAATGATCTTAGATCTATTTAGTAACTCTTGAGCTACACATGGGAACACCTTAATGTATTGTACTATAGCCTTATATGTACTGTACATTTAGGAACTGCTTTTGTGGGCCGCCAGCTGTAGCTGGCAGACTCCAGCAATCCGTTTGTGCGTGTGTATGTGAGGTGTATATGTGTTGGTGTGGTGTGTGTGTGGAGTTGTCATACATTGTTAAGTTTTTTAAATTGGCCTTAATTGAAAAGTCAATTGGAACCAAACTTCCTGTCTAGGTTGCACCATCGGACCCTCAATATGTTGATGAGTCAAGGTCATGTTAGGTCAGTGGAAACTGGGCTAAAAATGTAAAGATTGCCCTATATTGACAGTTGAAGTTCAATTGGAACCGAACTTGAATCGTAGATGCAGCATTGGATCCTCATTTGTTGATGAATTAAAAGGTCACATACCAAAAAATGAAGTTCAAAGGTCATGTAAGGTCAGGTTGAAAAATAGGCCGAAAATGTAAAATTGACCTCATTGAAAACTATGGATTCAATTGGACACCAAACTGTGTCATAGTTTCACCAGGGATACCCTCATATGTTGATGAGGTCAAGTTCTGTGCCAAGGTCAAATGGTCTGAGCACCACCGGCTTATATTCTTTTGAATATAGTGAGCGGGAAAGCCAGAACTGCCGCGAAATTCTAGTATATTTTATTTTTAGGTTGTCCCGATAATCGGAAAGACCTTATGCAAGTGTGTGATTCGTGTGTGTGTGGGTTGTCTTTGTGTCCTTTTGTGAATTGTGTCTCTGTATGTCAAACTTTTGTATACACTTTGTTAATGTTGTCTCGCTTTTTAGTGCAGTGATAATTCAGTTCCATTTATACTTGGTAATGCTTATACCATTGAGATAAGTCTTATGTGTGCTAATGGATGAAGAGATCAAGGTCATTCGGGGGCACTTGGACCTAACCACATAATTGGATGACCTAGCTATTTGGGACTGCATAGTCCTATTCTATTTTATCCATTTTATACATTACGAAATGATCCAACTATGTTTGTGCATTTTTTGTGCTCAAAAGCTTCAGACACCCCTATGCCACATTAAAAATTTCGTTGCGCCCATGCCTAGTAGCAGTCCATGCTAGCATCGGTAGGCCCAACCATATACATCACTGGCACCCAGAATCCTTTACTCTTTTTTGTGTCTCAGTTGGGGCACCATGTGAATTTTAAGGGATAATTATACAAATTTGTCCCCTTTATCGCCGATTATCGGCGATTTTGTTTAGGTATATAATATCTGATAACATCTCCCCTACTACGGGTCGTCGGAGTCTTGGATGATGATTGTTTGGGTGAAGTTTGAAGATGTTTTCCTTAGACCGGAATCCGGAGTTTGCTAAGGAGTGGAATTCGAAGATTTCTAGGAGTGGAATCGGAATGAAAACCGGATTTCGAAGGAGTGGAATTCGGAAGATTTCTAAGGAGTGGAATTCGTAAGCTGTTAACAAAGTGAGCAATATATATTTGTATTATCCCTTCACATGTTTGCCCCGCGAGCCTCAGGCCATTTTATGTTTCCGCTGCTCCGTACTGCTGTTGTTAGTGTGGCTTATTCCTTGGCCAGGTTTACCTCCCCCCTCATGTAAGTCCACACCTAGACGCCAGGGCAGTTTTGGGGTTATGTCCCCTGTCTCGTGTCTGCTCCCTTGCATTATTTTATATTTATTTTTCGCCCTTGTCTATATCCTCGCGGTGCAACCATGTCCATTTGTGTTTTCACAGCGTACTACCAGCTCTTGCCGATGATCTCAAAGTTTCTCAAATTTTTTTGAGGGGTGGCCCTGTGCCTTCTGTCCCGTCCGTCTTGTCCCCTTGGCCTTATTCTTCTCTACCCTTTTTGGAACCCCCGATTCCTTGGCGGTCTCTATCTTATCTAACAACCGTTACAAGACAAAGACCAGCATGAATTGTATCTGAAGTGCAGAAGCTGTCAAGAGAGAGCCTGTAATATACACAAATGAGTAGACAGAATTGGAGATCCAGAAATTCCTTTTAGATTGGACTTGTACATATGGAAGAAATTAAAGAGCAAAGGCCAGGCTAACACTCACCCGTTCAGGGCATCTCCCCCTCCGGGTCGTTCACCGGTGAAGCTTAATTCTACCTCTACCACTCAACCTAGAACTTCTTCAAGAGCAGTCAAGTTCTATCTTTGATCTAGCTTCCAGACGTTATTAACTACGGTGACTAGTACCCAGAGGCTATTAGACGTGTATAGGGCAATTTCGTCCAGCTACCTCTGCAGTTGTGATGATTAGGGCCTTTGATTTATATAATTCCGCGTGGATTAAGTGATTACTTACGCCTGGTGGTCTATCCACTCCTCCCGTTCTTGGTGAATTGGAAGATTATCAACGGTTGAGTAGCCGACGGTGCCCAGTCTCTATACGGGTCAAAGGAAATCCAGCCGTGGCCTATTGACGGTACAATACTCTCAAGTGACCTAACGGCGTCGTCAGTCTTACCAGCCGATAGAAATTCTGCTTCAGTCCAGTGATAATTCACAATACTGAGAAGAGCAGTCTGACTCTTTTATCCGTGGTGTGAACCTTAATCAACCTCAGTCCACCGGTCCGTATGTTGCAGTTGACTTTAAGAACTGGGGGGGGCCCCCGACCTTTTTTCCCCCCGTGGCACAGTGATTGAAGCACGCGGCCTTTGTTAAATGTTTGATGCGGATATGGTTATGAATAACGGTACCGATGGCACTCGTAAGTCTGGCTGCTTTTCTGGCGGCTGGGTGCCTTCTGTGCTGATGTTATAGACGTACTCTCCGAGTATGATGATAATTTTATATCAGCTTACACCTCTTGACGCCGTGTATTACGACCTAGCTTCCAGACTATTATAGTTGGGCAGAGGCCGCCAATGTTACCGATAGTATACCGACAGGGGTCATGAGTTTATCTCAGAGGAACATGAGACTTTGTATAGTGGATGGCGGAGTTCGATATTCTTCCAATGAAGACAGAGTTTTTCCCTCCCTTGCTTCGAATGAAGTTAGTGTTGTTCATGCAGAGTTTTATTACGATTAGGAGAAATTTAATTCCCTCTTCTTCCAAGACTACGTTGCTTTCGCGGTCCACCAGTCCTTCCACCTAGTGACTTCGGGCCGTCTCCTTGGTTCTCCGGGTGTGAATTATTCCACCGTTCCTCCACCGATTCAACCGTCGGGCCGCAATCGTAGTTCTTGTGCAGATGCAAATTATACTACCACTTCTCCATCGGGCAACTCTGTCCCAAAAAAAAAAGAAAAAACCCCCCCCCCCGTGTCGTCTATCGTCTTCAGCGCCATGTCACCGTCTCCTTCCGTTCAAGTCAATCTACTAGCCGTCGTCGTAGTTTCCAGAAAAGAGTTCTTCTCCATCTTTATATTCATCTCGTACTAGAGGATTAGGATCGATCTATTGTATCTTCTAGACATCGCTCCTTTTCCAGGGCCGCATCCACTACCGCAAGTCTCCAGTGATAGTCTCTGTAGCCGACGATCTACTGAGAGAAGATTCGATTTTAGACCATGAGCATAGATACTCTTCTTCAGAGAGGCTTTCCAGTCACTGCCGACGTTCTCCGGAAGGGATAGCTCTAAGGTTTAGAAAACTTTCTCCTCTACGCCTCCACAGTTCGCACACAAGTAGTGGATTAGTCATTAAGATTCTCCTAGCCAAGACTATCGAAGATATGAGGCTCTCCTTCAGGTCTTCTTCTCGTCTAGGATTCTTCGGGTTCAAGACATAGTCGAGATTCTTCCTCATAAGACTTGAGACCAAGTTCTGATCATGTAGACAAGAAAACGTGGCTTCTCACGTTTTCAACTTAGACAGAACGTTCCTCTATTTAGATGGCATTTGCCTCTTCTTTATGATCCTCCAGTTAAATGCTGACTCAGAGATTTCTGATATAATGTTTTAAATATATTAATTAAAATAGTCAATTTAAACCAAGATGCACCTAGATTGCTCAATTCCAAAGTCTTGAGATGAATCGAGTATTTCGTTTTGTACTTCAGTACTTTTGTGTAATCCATGCCATAGGGATATCGGGGTTAATAACAAATTCGGATCCGAATTTTTCACCAAAGATGTGATTTTCTGTTTGAAGGGACTTCGATTTGAGCTTAGCTATTTCACACAGTGATTAGTAATAATGGACAAACATTATGTACATGCAAAAAACACAATTTGTTTGAACATTGATGGCGCCCTCCTGGGAACTCTCTAGATTCGGCCCTTTAAGATCGAATTGAACATGTCAGTCATTATTATGTTTCAAGGCCTAAAGAGGAGATTTCTACAATCTATAATTAAAAATCTATCACTGTGTGAATAAGGGAATATCTTTTCACCCCATGGTGTACGGATCCTGACGTTGGTTACGTCGGGATCATGTTGATAGGGATCTATCCTCTCATGACTCTTACAGGTGATTTATCGTAACAAGAGCCATCCTCGGTGTCAGCTCCTAGTGATACAGTCCAATTTAAGCTCTTAAGGCTACTCAACAATACCGGACTGATGCTACCGCTAATTGCACATCCTAGTCAAGGCACTTCCAGTCTTAGAGTGCCGGTAATCAGCTTGGGTAGAGTTCTGATTTGAATGAGGATACGAAATTGTAATAGATTTCTCAGATTTAATGGAGGCTTCCTTACTCCGATACTGATTCTTTCCTGACGGAAGATTTCGAGGACCTACAGTACCTATCTCCCAACGTTCCTGCGCCCTTTTTGAACGGTCGTTTTGGGTTCATCGAGTTTGGAAATGTGGATTCCTGCTATTTCTGAAGACTCCCCTTCTCATATGGATTCCTGAGTCTTTCCCTTTATGTGAGGAGGATTTTGAATTCTTCTCAACTCCTATGGGTCGCAGACCATGCTGGGATTTGATGTAGTCTGATGAGTAATTCTACCAAGCCAAAACCATGCCCACCAGCCGTATCGAAGGCTGTTCTTTCTATAAATAACAACCTTGTCCATAAATTGATTCTTGGAATGAGGGCAAGGATGTAGATCTTCGCCTTTTTGGAACAGATTTGCCGTAATTATCTGTGAACTTCGTTTGTAGCCTTGTCTCTTCGCATCCTTATGAATGCTTTTTTGTAGCCTATTGTAGAGCTGTCTAGTGAATCCATTGAGAGATGCCTTTTATACTGTGAGAGATCTTCATCACGTTTCTACTGAGCCTTTTTTACTAAGATTTGTTACCAATTAGTGGCTCTGGGAAGGAGAATGCAGTGCCGCTTGAATTTTACAGCCAAAAAGTATCTCCTCAATCCTAGAGGTAAAGACCTTTTTGGTAGACAGTGTCTAGTTTAAGCCTCTCTGAAGAAGAACTAGTTTTAGCTGCTGATTCAAGTTGCTCTCAGTCTACAAGACCAAGGTTCTTCCAGAATTAGACCGTATAGATACAGACCTTACGATTAGGGCTTTCGCAGAGAGGCCTTCCGCTCCTAGTTCTTTTCATGCTTCAGAAGGAGCGAGGCTTCCTTCCGGAAGTCGGCTACGACTCGGCGAATTATAGAAGTCTCTAGACAGTAAACAGAAATTATTCTTCCTACGTCCAGACCGTCGAGGCGCCAGATGTGGCGCCAGTAGGAGAAGAAGATACAATTGATTCCTACCTACCTGTGACGCCACGAGGAGGGACATCTGAAGTTATTCCTCCCGGCGTGGCGGTCGATAACATCGGATCTTGGGTTCTTCAAACAATTTCAAGAGATCAGGAGACCTCAGACTGTTCAAAATCTACGCCCTCTAACAGATATATTCGTTCGAAGCTTTTCAGAATGGTGCTCTTTCATCTGTCGTCAAGATTTGGGAAGAAGGGCTGGTTTGGGGCGACATTGGATTTAAAGACGCCTACCTTTCACGTTCCATTTTTCCTCACAAGGTGCTTCGCTTCAGTGTAGACACCATCTTACTTTTTCGACTCTACCATTTCGTTTTTCTACTGCTTCCTACTACCTTTACAAACTAGTAAGAAAGTGGCAGACATCGGAGAAGAGGGAGGGGTATCCAAATATTTATCTATCCTCGATGATTGGGTGTTTGTAGCTTCAAGCTACTCGATCTGAAGTCAGTTTACTTTTGGTTATGAGAGGTGAAAGAGCTGGGTTCTGATAAACCAAGAAACATAATCTTCACTCAGCAGAAGTCGGAGTGTTTAGCACATTCTGGGACTTGAAGGAAAACCCAAGTTTTTCCTACAGAAGATAGAATCCCAACTGTGGGATAGTATTTTCTCGTTCTGAAATATAACTTTATCTCCTGCTCATCTTTGACTCCGCTGCAAAAGTACTGCTGGCACTAGTTTGACCTTCTACCCTTCTGCAAGTTTGTTGGATACTGCTCAATTCACCTTCTGTAATTACTACAGAGACGTCGTCCGTCTACCAGTCCTAGTTCCATAAAGCCAAAGATCGTGTAGCAGTCTACGATGATTATGCAACTCAAGAAAATTCTTATGGTGGAGAAAGGGTGCCACGAGATACCTCATCGAATTATTACCATGACGGATGCTTCGAAGATAGGCTGGGAATCATTCATGAGGATCACAATTAAGGAGTATTTTCGAATATAATAAGGAATCTCCATATTAATATACTAAGTTGCTGAGCGGTCTAACACTCCTTCATTAAAAGTGAATTCAAAAAGATGGTTATCTGGGAAGTCACAGTGGAAATCGATCAGACATCTCCACTGGTAGTTGCCTTATATCAACCACCAAGGAGGAACAGAGTATCCTCATGTCCTGCAACCATCCGCCTCCTCACTTGGGTGCTTATATCATTCAACTACCCACAAGCGGAATATCTACCGAGAGTTATTTACTGTCTAGACAACAGCTTTTCCAATGAAAATCAGCCAATGATATCTTATTCGGTATCAACTTGTGGAGTGGCATTCAACAGCCGTGATTCCCGATGATTTTCTAAGATTTTACAGGCCCATAGTAGATCTGTTTGTATCACAAGAATTACCACTCCCAACATTCTGCACGTTGCTAGCGGACGAGAAGCACTGGGAGTGAGAGACTGTTTCTTACCATAAGGTGGGTTGACCTGAGTTGCATAAGCGTCCTTTCCACTCTTTAACAATTTTAGGCGAAGTAACACGGAGTGTCGGCAATGCATGTCAAGTAGGATACTGCTTGTAGCCCCTTTGTTGGCCACGTCAGGTTTGGTTGTTAAGACTGGTCAGCTTGTTGGTAGACCATCCAAGACTCTGATTCTTTAAGGCAAAATTCTGTTGGTGACGGAAGAAACAAACGAGTGGTCGCTCCAAAGGCTAAATCTATCTCACTTGTCTGTGTTGCCTCTCTCTCAAGCTCGTCTTCAAACTCAAAGGTTTTTTTCAGAGAGCTGCCTCCCCGGCGGCGGGAGCAGAAGGAAGCCAAACCCCCCCTATTTTTCTATAGTAGACTTCGACGCTTCAACGTCCTGTGCAAAAAAACACAAGATCGTCCGCATTCCTGGCCTCTGTTGGGAGACGCTGGCTAATGTAAGTGTATTTTCCTCAGTACTTGCATTGCCCCATAGAGTGTCTTCTGCTTCATGTCTTCTTTCATCAACAACTTTTGTGGTGCGCCTGTGGATGGCTGGGATTTCCAGTCAACCAACCACCACCAATGGCCGAGTGAACGTGTTTACAAATCAATGACAAGTGTTTCAACCGTTTGAATTCCCACCGTAACCAGGTCACCAAACGAATCTTTTAAATTGTGGTACAGGTTAGGCTAAATACGCGTGTATTTAACACTAACTTCCTTCAGTCACGTCGCGTCTGAACCGTTTGAACCATTGGACCAAGGCAGCCACTCTTCTCAATTTGACTAGAAAGACAGCATGATGACCTGCCATCTACCGTGACGATGTTCTGAATCATGCGCTACATACAGAATTATGAAGTTTCTCAGATTCTCACTAGGTCACTCAACTTCCTCGGGCTGGTTTCATGCAAACCCAGACCTCAATAGGGCCCATCAGCCAATAGTTCTTCCAGAGCTTCCCCGAATACTACTGATCCGGGAGATAAACTCTGGTGTCCAGTCAGAGCTCTCCGAACCATAATTTCCACCTTACTGCCTTCTTAAGAAAATGGATTCCATATCTGACACACGTCTTCTTTCACTACCCTAAACCTTACAAACCTGCAACAAGGCAACATTTTTCACGCGGTCCCTTCCCTCATCTCTGATGCATTAAAAGTGAAAGCCTCGTCACTGGACAGTAACCTCGCCTTTAACCCGCATGCCTCATGAAATTAGAAGTCAGGCAACTTTTTGGACTTTTCACTAACTATGAGTGAACTATCTGTATAATGGAAGCAGAAGGATGGAGGACGCCTACAACGTTTTCAGTAATATGTATAATTGATAGACGATCCTACAGTATCCAAATCGTGGCCAAACCCAATCCTGTCATCAAAGCATTCATAGTAATAGAGGATCCTGCATCCTTATCAACATGCCATAAGGGTGGGCGAAAAAAAAATTTTTTTGCCGTTTTTATTATAAGGGCATTCCAATGTCAACATTTCCCCCCCCCGAGATGTCACCGCAAGCATGTCATGGGATTTTTTTCTTTTTTTGGTGTGATATGATATTGATAAAATGAAAATCCCGAACTTTGAGCTATCATACCGGCCCTTCTTTTTCCTCACAGGAGCATTCGAAATTTAGGGGGGGGGGTTCACCATCAAAAATGCTGTCACTTCGAAAGACAATTTGTTGAGAGGCCATACCCTGTAAGGGACCCTCCCTAACTTTGAAAATCACTATCTTGGGAATTTTTATGGTGTAGAATTCAAATTCTGGCATCAAAAATGTGACAGCCCCTTTAACTTTTAAAGTTATATTGGGTTGTAAAAATGCAATATCTTTCATCTGGTACGCAAGTTCGGGGGGTGGGGGTCCTAACTCCGTAAGTAACAGTATTTGTTAAATGCCATTTTCTTGTTAATGAGAGTCACACTGCAGTACTTTCTCCATTTTAAAATAAGCTATTAGTAAGTAAGTAAGTGGTTACATCCTCTTGAAACTCCTAATTTTTGCATTTTTGTCAACTTCAAATATTGGGGGGCCCCCCTGCAAATCCATGTTGACATGCGACATCACCCCTCTACTTCATATATGTTGAAGATACTCTCAAAGACCTATTCGTGAAAGAACCAGCTTGGTGACTTGATTTCTTCATTCTTTTCAGCACAATACACTTTTGCTGATAGCCCTTAGCAAGTCTTTGTGATAATACACTGTCATGTACAATTACCTCTGGGTCACGTATGACCTTGTGGTGGTACTTTGAGTGTGATATTTTGTTGTGAAAAAATTAAGACACCAATCTAGCTAGGTGCTTTCAAGGAATGTTGTTTATGATCTATCTTCAACAATCTGACCGTAGAGGGGTTGTGTCGAATGCCAACATTAGTTTTCAGGGGGGTCAAAAGTGTGAAAAAAGTACAATGTACCATTTTCAAGGGGCTGTACCCCACTTATTACCTTTTCTAATGTGTTCATAATATTATTGTTTAAGTTGTACTAGATAACTCTGATTGGACCAAAGATGGAACTTCAAAATTTTTCTTACTTTTGTGTAGTTATGACCCCCCCAGACTTGGCCCCGAATGAACAAGGTGCATATTTAGGCCTCATTAACTATCAAAGTAAACACGCTATAAACTTCCTGATGCCAGATTGAATTCTTCACCAAATATTACCCTTCGTAGTGATTTTCAAGTTGTGGAGGGCTCATTACTAATCTGAACCCTCTCAAATAGTCTTTCAACATGGACGGCACTTTGATGGTGAACCCCCCCTAAATTTCCAATGGCTCTAGCGGGAAAATGAAATGGACTATGATGCGCAAAATTTCAGGATTTTCATATCTCATCACTGTCTCCACCACTTAAAAGCAAAAAAAATCCATGAGTGCTGCGGTGCACATCTCAATTGTTGACATGGAATGGCCATAAACTTTTATGTTTGATATAGATGTACTGATGTTAACATGTTATCATGTTTTATATATATGGCAGTATAGGGCCAAAATTATTTCAGCTTCCATTAAACTTCACATGGCGAGAAACCCGCAACAACTGAGAATACCGGCTCACACTCCTCCACCTATAGGCTATCAGCTGAAACCAGTTTAGACCGTTTCGTTGCACCCCATGCGACACAGGTTTTTGGTACCATTTCGAAGCTGTAACCATGTAGATTTAGAATCTGCTGGTTTCCAAGCATAAAAAGTGTCCCAAAGTGGTGGAAACAGCACTTTTGTACCATTTCATAGGATTTTTTCAATGAAAAACCCCAAAATCAGTTTTTAAAACATAAATATCGTCAATTACAACACAGAATATGAATTTGGTGTCAAATGAAAGCAAAATTGTGCTATCAAA
>JAMKCH010036645.1:0-27590 GCA_023653785.1 Ophioderma brevispina | reverse complement strand
TACAGCTTCAAACAATCACTTAATTCCAGGATTCCAGCAACAGAGGGGTAAAACTGAGTAATTGTGTATATTTGTGCACCAATTACCAACTTAATAATGTATGTTGTGTTAATTAATTTCTCAATGAACAAATAAGGGGATTTGTGAAATTATGCTCTGAAAAACGTATGTTGTACCATTACCAAAAATAAAAAAAACCTTAACTATTAAGCCTAAAAACAATAAAAAATAAGAAAAATAAAAACTCAACTGGCGCGATTCAACATTCCTGAAGTTCCTTAGAAAGTCAAGACATCTTACAGTTACATCTAGAGAACAACAGCTAAAAAGCATACTTTTGGTTTATTACCACTACTAATAGCATCGGTGTATTTTGACGAATAGGAACGGAAGTAGTGGATTCAAAATTAACAAAGAGCAGAAAAATTAATCATTAAAAAAAGTAATTTAAAAATCAAGCAAAATACTCTTTTGTCCAATTTTCAGGCCTCTTACGACTAAATTTATAAGAGAGGCTCCTATTGAACTTTGGAAATTATATCAACATTAATATAGGTATTTACATTTGAAAGGCCCATGGTCCGATAGCTAATAGCCCCGTCCCTGGGGACCCAGATTTTACCCGAAGTGGTGAAAATGTTGGTATCAGAAGAAAGCAGAAAGCTATATTTTTCTCATTTACCCGGTGAGAATAGTAGTTTTTTTTTAAAAGAATTTTAAAAGATGTGTGGTTTGGATGGTATAAGCAAAATATGCCCCTATTTTGGTCGACCAATATGAGTTTTACATTAGTACTCTATGGGGATGACAAAAATAAGTGTTTAGCTCTCGTTTGAAAACGGGTTGATATATCGGCGCGGAACTTAATTTACAGAAAGGGGTCTTGAGGTAAATGCCACCCAACCACACCACAAAAGTACTAACACGAAAACAAGCAATTAAAAAATTATAGACTTCTACTGCACCGTAAAACTTTTGGTGACTTTCGTGGCTTAGGCTAATAAAGTTAGTGTGTTCGGCAGTGCTTTTTATTGTCAAACCACAATTCTCAATCTGAATAACTCGCAAAGATATTATGTTTCAGTTTTGATTGAATCAATTTTTTTACAGTATACTGTAATTTCTCAGTAGTAATTATTTGGCCAGAAGAAAGAATTGATGTCAGTAAAATACTGCAAAAAATTAGATTTTTAGTGTGGCAAAATCATTCAGATACAGCTACATAATTTGTACTATATAAACCGACCAGAGGCTATAGTAGATTCATCCAAAAGCGATCTTCAAAACACGTGACCAGATCGTTCCACTGGTCAACAGGAGGTTTCTCAGTCGAAACGGCAATGAATGGAGCTTAGTACGTCTGTGGGAGGCTCCACACCAAAACATAGGAAAGGAGATTATTTTCTTTTTACGTTTCAATTCACATTGCTGTATAAAGGGTGGTATTTTAGCATGCTATGCAATGTGGGCAATAATAACACGATACTCTCTGTATCCGCTTATCTCTAATAAACATGAAGTTACTCGTCGGAAATAAGAACGATGTAGATAATAGCTGACTGGTGTGATTACAAAAACATGGTCCACATAGATGGAAACAAAAAGATGTTTTCGATGATACCCAGTGTTGAATCCAGGAGTGCCATGGTTTGAGGTGGTATAATAATTATAATAGGGCTGTTTTGAATTAGAGTCATCGGTTGCGCATGCGACAGAGCGCGTGGCTAAAGAGCGCATAATAGATCTCTACACATGATAGGCTGTATACACGCGACTGGATAGCAAGCCGGTGAAGAACCGGAAGTTGCACCGAGTCCCTTTGCTCTACCCAAAACTTTCACTCGGTTGCACGGGTTTCAATGGGATGAGTCACACGTATGCCTTTATAATGTACTTTCCTGGTCAATATCTGAACAAAATACACGCGTTTGCAATTGGCTGGAGTATGGGGCCCGTTTTGCCTGAAATTAACTGTGAGTAGAAGTAAACAAATGTATTCTAGGCAATTTTGCGACCGATTAGTGATGATTACTGGGGGGTAAACGTCGTAGCCTAGACACTTACATACTGTACGTATGCACTGCATGCAACAGTGCTGTGCTCAAAAAATGCTATGACTTCCATGGGAATACTAGTACGGCGCTAATACCTGTAGTTCACTATAAATTAGTATTTAATTCATGAGTCTTTTCGATGGATACATTGTAGAAATGGATCAACAATTAAAGGGATGGCTCTGATTTTTACATATTAGCACAAAACAGTGTCACTAGACTAGCTTATGATCCCAAGGTCAAGGAATCAAAATTTCAGTTACGTCCACTTTTAATTTCCGAGTGATCTAAACAAGGATTTTGTCCACTATAATGACCCCCTAGACTGACAGTGCATTATCTTTTCTTCAAAGCGAGATTTATCCGAGGGCGGGGGTGTGTGGGGGGCGGGGGGGTTGTTGGGTGCCCAGGTCATTCCAGTAGTTCTGAAATTGACCCCTAAAGGCCAACAAGATTCAATTTTCAGTGAAAATAAAACCCCAACGGGAGTCTAACGGAGAAAGTTTTTGTTAATTATAATTAAAAAAAGAAAAGGTTTTTATTTTTATAAGAGACCAATTTGCAGAAAATTATACCCCTTGCGGGACCTGTTCTCATTAGGACTGAAATACCTTAAAATAGCCAATATACCAAAAAATTACACTTGTGCTATATTGCAAGAAAAATTACACATCTGGGGTTTATTTTGCCTGATATGTTTAGGTTACAGTTTTCCTATTTTTATTAGTGAACCAGTCACAATCACAACTGATTTGATTACCCCCTAGAAACTCATTATTGGGATTTATACCCCGAGAGGTTGTCCCACATTTGCAGCTCTTGTCGCTTTTTTGGAACGAGTATTGGTCCCCGACCAAAAATTCTAGAACCTCCCCCCAGGAATTTATTCCAAAATCTTAATATTTTTTTAAATAGAACGTGCATGCCCCAAAATCTCTTTAAAGCCTGTAAAAGAGATCGAGGTCATTTTGCAGCCATTTTTATTTTTCTTTGTTTACTTTTTTATGGGGGGGGGGGGCTGGGTACCCCCATTAGGATTTCTTTTACACATCCGATTCCTATACATTTTGTACCACAAGAAAACTTTGCGTTTTCTCTGTCCATTGGTATGAAAATAAGTACCAACATTCCCAATACGATGTCATAAAGTTAAGGGAAAGAGTGAAAAGTACAGATACAGGGTGGAAAATTGATATTTTCAATTTACTCAAAAAAACACCACAAACGCTCTGTGTAAAAAAAAACAGTAATTTCACATCAGTAAAGCCCAAACCGCATGGAAAGTAGATACTCCTAACTTTTTCATGTTTGGTGATATTACGTCACTTTGAAGTGGCTTAATGCTGAGCATATTGGTACTCATTTTGCCTTTCAATGAAAAGAGTAGGATGATAGCTATCCATTGGTTACCAAACAAAAAAATTTTAAAAAAAAAAAAAAGGGGGTTTTTTTTTTTTTTTCTGTGGTATTCCCGCGCATACTAGGGGGTGCTGCTTCTCCCCACCCCCAAAGGGGTACCCTCCCCATCCTACTTTGGGAGCGTACCCCAGTCAATTGCGGGCTAAGAAGGGGGAAATGTTATGTAAAGCGGAAAATATCGTGAAGGAGAATTCATAATATCTATGATATACTTGAATTAGTAGTCAAAGCACTTACTCCGTTACCATGGTTACGCATGAATCTTGTGGTTTCTGTGAGGCGGAAAACCTGGAATATGGCATTTTAAAGACTTTTTTTAAAACATTTTGAATTTATTTTGTTCGAACATTACCCGCCCATACTCGAAAATAAAACCAATAGTGACAAACCTTGACATACGAGGCGATAATCGCTAATTCTGTCCCTTTTCCATAGTTTCAATATTCAGATGTACGTGCACGATCGGGTTCTTGGGTAGTAGAGCAAAAGGGCCGCCATGCAATTTCCGGTTTCCTCAGTTCGAGCGGCGACAGCCTATCCGTTGTGTAGAGATCAGTGCATGGCGGTATGTTCAAGGGTCTATGTTTATAAAGAGATTACTTTTGCAGGGGAAGTCTCTGGAGTTTTGAGTTATGAACAGGTAAGTTAAACAGAAGCATGATTGAGGTGAACTTTTAATAGCAGTGACGATGAATGAAAAACGTGGCAACGAACGTGGGCCTGGGGCCTATCTGTTGAGTAATTTAAGCACACCTTAAAAATGTACTGATTATTACAGGCGTAGAGCCTCTTATTGCATGGCTGTAGATAATTTACAAGTTGAGTGGGTTACGACTATGGGTTATGATCTTAATGATAAGCTGTGGTATTGTCATAGATATAGCCAATTTAGCATTGTCGTGCACGACAGTCGTGCATTATAGCCTTTGACTACTCTAAAATAATACACTAGAAATACATTATTTGAAAAAAGGCATGTTGGATTTTTCGAAACCTATGATACCTGCAATTATAAATCGAGTCTTATCCACTACTCTAGCGAGGGAGGATGTGGGTGATTTTAATCCTACATAAGCGTTACGGAATAAACCGATAATACTATTGTGATAATGATAGTTAGATACACTATATAAATAGCGCCCGCATAAGTTTGTCCGGGTAAATAGATTACAACAGTAATTCGCCGGACTAATCTGGCGAATAGTCATTCCTGAAAAAAGTACCCACACACTATGACTTGAACTGCATTGAAAATAGTCTTACTAGCCTTCAATTGCATTGAAACTAGTATTTACTACAGAACCGCATGTATAGTCTAATATCTTGATCGATTACGCTGGGACAACGGAGATGCAGAATGCTTGCTGCAGTTTGCCGTATTGTAGTTTACTAAACGGTAACGAGCTGAATAGGTTGGTTTGTCCACGGTCAGGTACCAGGTCCGTGTCAAGGTTCAGGTTATCCAGTTTGCTCTCGGGGGCGACGCCATATATATAATCCGACTATGTTAAATCAAGGTCTGTACAGGACCCTCTGCCCAAAGGATATTTATTTTTTCCAAAAGACCCGTCATAGGTCTAAACAGTACCAACATTTACCGTTCCCTACTGATTAAAACCGACGTACGATGAGGGATAATCGGGTTTTGTTTTTTACCAATGTAGGGATACGTACGTACATTTTTACATGAAAACAGGGTCCCCCGACAGCAAAATACTACAACCAATCAATCGCCGGACGTCATCAAATCTTGATTTTTCCAAAAATTGGCTGTTATTCCCATAATAAATTCCTTTTTAAGAAGATTCAACATCGTATATTGTTCTTTAATAATTAATATTCAATGTCCCCCGGCATGAATGTGAAAAAAGATGGGGTCCATAAGTCTACCAATGAAAAAACATAGTCAGCGGCTAAATACCCTTACCGTTGGAGTAATGAGCAGACGGGATCCCCGTTTTAGTTTGACAGCAGGCTACAGCCACTGGCGCGCGGCTGCGGGGGTGGTTCGCGTTCAAGAGAGGAGCTGAATCTCGCAATATCCCATGAATCGTAGGTCATTTATACGCTGTCGTACAGCAAACCAGGCCGAATGCAAATGTCTGTTGGAAGACTTTCATTTTTGGTGTTTGGTATGATTTCCAAAAGTGAAAACCCTATTATATATATACAAATTGGAATGTACTTTTGCCTCAATATTTGGTATATGAAAAGAGCTAGTGATATAGTATCAAAATGCAAAAAAAAACTCAATGTCGCCAAATGTTCGATGGGCTGTTGCTGTTGACGACTAGCTTTATAAAGTGGCAACTTGTCATTTCAATTGTTTCTATCAAATTTGATAGAAAATGTGTTTTGGAAAGTGTTATTGCAGGGGTTTCGGGGTTCGCACGACGCGCGGGAGGGGCGCCATAAACCCCTGCGCCCGTGGATATATGAACCTTTCATAACATTTTTTTATTAATTTAAAACAAAAACGAACCATCAATAGATTTTAAGACTGTGATTAATTCTAGAAGAAAAAGGTGAACCAAGAAGTTCAAATGTATTTCTATCAAATTGCATAAGAAAAAAATGTTTTGGAAAGTGAACATATTGCAGGGGTTCAACGCTTTGCGAGGGGGCGGGGGACACCCCTGCCGTACACACCCAGGCGCAGCCTAATGTACATGAACCATCCGTGAAATGACAATTTACAATGTAATTATTTCACAACGAAACCTAAACCATAATCTCTATTTTTTTTCTTTTTAATAGGTTTATCATCCGTGGAAGATTATAGAGAAACATTAAAAAATTTCAAATGTGTCTATCAATTGCAATGTTGCTATTCAAATTTGCATGTGAAAAATGTGTTTTTGAAAGCGATTCATTGCAGGGGTTCCGCACTGCGCGGCCGCCAATTTACGCGGCAGCCAATTATCATTTTCAGTTGGTCGCCACTCCCTTGAGGAGGGGCTGGATCTGCCCCTCTCGCTTGGACTTCGTACATAGTTTTCTGAAAAAAGGTAAACATTTAGTAAAAATCACAAACAATTTCAAATATTATCGGGCTTGCTGCGCTCGCCGGAGTTACCCATTTTTTTTTACCGACGGACGAAAAATGTGATGAAAAGCGGGGGGGGGGGGGCGGGGGCGGGAGGGCTGAGGGGGGGTCGAGAAAAAATTTACAATGTCCCCCCCCCCCCCAACGATTGCGTAGCGATGACGCCACTGCCGCCTAAGTATACATGGGTAAGGCGCATTTAACCTGTGGTCAAGAATATTGCATAGGATTCTACTGACCAGTTTAGTTTGTAGATATAAAGTTCAAATAGCCCTCCCAAAAGATATTGTTATATGATCTAAATATCGGTGTATAGAAAAAAAATAGTTCCCAAACATCATGCAATGGCGAATAACAGGCATCGTAATATACGTCGAGATAATACGGATTTTTCTCAGCATTTCTTTTCACAATTTCAGCAATTGGATGACACAGTTTTAAATGTATTAACATATAGGTTATTAATGACTTACAGAATACCATTTGCTTTTTACTGGGGAAAACACGTTGAAATGAATAGAAATGGAGTCAAGTTACGAATTTTAGTCTGAACCAAAGACTTTTCTTCCCGACGTTGTTCGGCTTTCTTCCTTTTTGAGAACATTAGGTCAAAGCAATGGAACCCACATATAGAGCTAAGATGTATTATTGTGAAAGAGGATATGGTATTTGCGCTTTAGGTTATGAACAATTACTCAGTTTGAATCTAGGAGGGATAACATCTGAAATCTTTTCAACAAATGCGTCAATATAAGCACGCAGAGCGCTGACATGTTGGCTTTTGTGCTCATTACAAATAATGTTGTGTGTGTGTGTGTATGTATGTGTGTGTGTGTGTTTGTGTTGGGATAGTTGTTTTACTTGCAGTACAAGTGGTTAGTGCTTTTTGGTTGCAAATGATTTCTTATGTGAGGAATGCTATAGTAAATCCAGCGACCGTTAGACTTCCGAAATTTTTGGACACAGGACTGCAGTCCACGCTTCGAGAGGAGGAGGCATTTAGCCACAAAAATCAAGAACATCTCAAGAGGACAAACTGGATATGTTTTACCGTTTTACTGTCTGGGCCTATGGGGCTATACTTTATGCAGATATTTGCAAGTTGTGTGTTATATTGTTCTATAATAATTGTAATAATAAAACATTGCTTGTATTCAACGGTTTGCTGCACATGTGTATGGAAATAAACACAACTTTTTATCCCTTAGTACTTACTTGCGTCCGTTCGCCTCCTGGTCAGAATCCTCTGCTAATTTCAACAAAACGTTTCAATTGCACTTTCATAGATGTTCTTCTTATTCCACTAGAGCTCTCCACATTAAGATGTCCAGTCAGAAGCTGTAATTTGTTCCACCGCCTCACCAACTGATTCAAGTTCTTAAATACGACGCCCACTTTGTGCCATACTGAATTGTGCACTGTTCCTAAAACTCAGTAAAGTAACCCTTTAAGGTTGGCCCATATCACGGAGCACAATGGCTTAGGGGGCAAAACGTAACTTTCATGGCCGTATTTTTCAGCCAGGAATGACAATTGTATATTGTGAGCTCGCGTGCATTTACAATTACAAATTGGACGTATGTGTTGTGTTTCAATAGTAGATTCCAAATTACGTGAGACTCCTTGCGTATTTGGACTGCGGGATGAGATATTTTTTATGGGGTGTTTCATTCAATCCCCGGCCTGCAATGCAGGAGACAGCTTTGTTGCAATTACAAAACATGTTGTGACCATGACTGCTAAACATTTCCTATACAGAATCGGCTTACGGAAACTGATGCATTCAGTTATACCAATGTTAATGATGTTGAAGGGCTTATGCCATTGTTGCAGGGGGGGGTCAAATCCATTTTACGCTAATCTCTTAGTACAAGGTTGGACCATTTTGATGACCAAATACAACTCAGTTGTTATGTGTGCATCGATATCAGAATGCATATTTCCCAAATGTTTTACTGTGATAAAGAATGATATTTGCAGTATGAAAAGATAATTTATGTTCAAATAAGAACATTTATGAAATAAATGCTGTTGTTTTCATCCTGATACTTCAAATGAAACAGCCATCTATCTTAGATGTGGACATATAATGTATTTTAGGTCCACATTTATTTACTAGCGACATACTATTAGTATCATAAACTTTTTACCCGTGGCCATTAAAATCATTTCCTTCTTACCTGTCACGGATGGAAGACCCAAACTTTTAATGAAAGTCTCATTATTTTGAAATTACTAATAGTATTAATATAGGGAAATACGGGACTAAGTTATGTTTCAACACAACTCGTTAGGAAATACCTATTCCAGGGAATTTCAATTTAAGGGAACCCGAATGTTTACACTGCAAGGGCTGTAGCCAAAAAAAAAAATGCAACACATGATCCATAAAAATAAAATTATCGAAAGAAAAAAAAAACATTATAGTAGATTGAACCCATCGTGTACCTCTAGAACTTTCTGAAGGTATTGCGTGTGGAGTGGTGGGAAATTAAAATGGAGACAGGAGAAGAAAAATAAAAAAACATCTAGTTATTGAGCAGCTTGATTGTGTACTTTTCAGTAGAACTTGGAACGACTTAAAATGTGGTGTACTTGCGTAATCACCTTTGTTCTCAAAATCAGTGAGCAAGGTCAGATGAAATTGAACAGTATGTGGAGGAAAATGTTAACTTTATAATATAACACAAAATTTCAAAATAATTCTTGAAATTATAGCACCAACTTCGAGGATTGCATTATTTTGGGACACGCCGTATGCTCGTCAGTTTAACCTCCTTCCGCTCCTGAAAAATGTTATAGTCTCATTATGGTTTGGGGTAGACTTTATAAAGGACTTTAATAATATATTAAATAGTAATCCAGAAGGGGTTTAGAAGGTTCAACGATTGAATCGTTCACGCTTAAGTCCGAAGTGAATCTGTAAAGGGTGCGCAAAGTATTTTTTTTTTTACAAATCGTATTTTTAGACGAGTTAGTGAGGGACTGTAGTGAACAGATTTTATGTGAGGGCACACCGGATAAAGTGTGAATTTGGTACCACAAGTACTTTATTACATTGATAATCAAAAAAAATATGGAAGCACTTGCCCACCCACCCCTTTCATGGCCCCAGTTTGGATTCACGGTTACACAGGGGTAACATTGTTAAAATGTTTCGATTGTGTTGAAAAAGCACACATGATGTCTGTCTGGTTACAGGGATTCCAAAAAGGTTATAGTTATACTACCTGTGACTTTATAGTTTAGAAATTATTGGCGGTTAGGTTTTATAAAACAACTGTAAAAATGGTTTTTAACAAGTCAATTTTAATTTGGTTTGTACAGGGTCTCAAAAATTAAAAGTTGCTCCAATTTTTGTAAAAAATGGTTGGTTCAAATTGTTGGTTTAGCTAATAGAATGAAAACTAGGGAATAGTTTTGACTATCTTACGTGTTGGTTTATCAAACCAAAATGGCGAACTAAAGTCAAAAGTTATTGGCAGCTATTGGATTCTATTGACATGTGACCTTATTTTGTTGGATAAACGTGAAAAACTAGCATAAAAAAGAATAAGCAAAACCTATTGCCATTATTGCTAATCCCTTTAAGCTAGGGGAACAATTTTGGGATCCCACATATTAACTGAATCAAGCAAACTTTTGAACTTTTGACCCAATTGTACACACCAAAATTGACTTTTCACCATTTTTTACAGTTTTTTACCCCATAACTTGAAACTTATAAGCCATAGATAGTGTTAAAACTATACTTTTGGGATCCTTGTGACCAGACAAACACCATGGTGTGCTTTTTAAAACATTCAGAACATTGTTGAAAAGTTTTGACCAATGTATAACCTGAATGCAACCCAGCTGGGATGGGCCATTAGGGGGGTTGGCAAAGTGCTTCCATCAATTTTATGGATTTCAATGCCTCTAAATTACTTGTGTGCATAAAAAATTCACAATTTATCCCGAAGCGCACACACTCTTTACACTACATTTCCATGCTAAGTGGCTTTTTATGGTTCTGTTTTGATGCTGAAACGATGTTGCGGTAAGAGTTTTGATCCCTACTGAATTTTTGACCTGATTCCGTGGACTTAAAATTGTTGTAAGTGACGTCAGTGGCGAAATTTGACAATTTTGACCAGCCCTCCGGAAAAGTGACGTCTCTCAAACTATTATGATTAGAAACCCATTTATAAAACGCCTTGTTTAGAGAAATCGAACTGCAGGGTTTGGTTGTTTTGCTATCTACATATGTGGTCATATTGCATGGGCGTCCAATATTTTTGAAAGGAAGGCCGGCGCTGTAGTATCAACTGCGATAGAGAAATAATGGGACTGCCCAGCCCATTATGACCATATGACACGGTATAGATAGGCAAAACAACAAAAATCCTATCTTTTTTTCTCATTCATGTAGTTTATGTTTTGGTATCACCGAAACAAGTTTATTTCACATTACTATTACTGTAGTTAAAAGGCAAAAAAACATTCCCGCTGTAAAAATGACCATCCCGTATTAAGCGGCGTGTGCACTGCATAACCTTGTGCATGCGCGCGTAAAAACACTAATATGTCTATAATAGGATAGGCCAGCAACATTGATATTGCGTGTTGGCTTACTAAAACCCCCGCTTACTGAATAAGAAATGGTCTATGAATCATGGCAAAGGAAATTATAAAATACGATGTAATGAATTGCGAAAGGCTTCAATTTTACAAAAGTAGTATGATGGGTGTTGCAAAGCAATGAATATAGAATACCTATTAAGCCAGGAGAGTTACATAAAGACATGAGAAACGCCACATTGTACCACTGTTGTGACAGACTCTTACCCCTACAAGTCCAATGATTGAAACGTTATGCAAAAGAGTTGTTTACTGAAACGTGCAACAAGGTGGTACAATGCCCGTTCTTGTGTCCGTCGCTAAACTCTACTGCGTACCCGTAATGGTTCTACTAATTCACTGCTTTGCAGCCCACAATACATTTTGCCACAACCCAAGCTTTCTTAACAACATATAAGTCTAGACCTTTTCCTTGGCATCATGAGCAATGTGTTCTTCTTTTGTCTCAAAACTGTCCTATTATGGTACGAAAGCGGTCAGAGACCGTTATTCTAAACCTATGAATATTCATCACACCGTTATTTTTTTCCGAAAGTGGTTCTCTGGACACTTCGGAGAAGAAAAATACGGTCTGTATGATATTCATAGTTAAACAATAAAGGGACAATTGGAACAAAGGAAATTCTAGAAAACAACTTCGGCCTCAGGTGGGTACAAATGAAGAGAAAGAAATAAACATAGCGAAAGAACTCAATATAAAAGATTAATTGTGAACACAGAGTGCTCATCACTTGTTAGCTTATCTGTCGATTACGATTTCAGCAAAGTGGTGACTCTAAGTTATGCAAATTTTTCTTCACCATTTTAAAGGGACAATCGAAACATTATATTGTGCTTTTTGCACTTAATGTTGAAATAAAAAAAATGAAGAAAGGTGACTAAATACAAAAGCTTATGTGATTGTCGGATTACCATCTGCTGCGTGAGATAATTACATGTATATCGAAACGAATCAGGCAAGATAGTGATTCAAAGTCATGAATCTTCAGGTGACTCAATACAAAAGCTATTGTGATTGTCGGAGTACCATTGTGGTAGCTAATACATGAATATCGTCCACGAATCAGCATACAGCCGCATGCGGGACTCCAAGCTGAGACTAACCAAAATTCTGTCGTTGATTAATTCGCCTTGCCAGACTACCCATATATCCTTACGAGTTGGATCATCGACAATGCAAAAATGCGAAATTGCTGCAAGTTTAACCAAAGTGGCAGATTTACAAAAATTCTAGAGGTGTCCACGAAAATATTTCACCATTTGATGTAGAAATGTGTTCTACAGATTAACAGTTTGTTTTCAGGTGGACACCCTAGGTGTAATGGCTATTAAAATTTTGCTTGCATCATTTTAATGTGTAAGCACGTGGTGCAAGCAAAATTGGCGCTGCCGATTCAACTTACCCTGTGTTGCCAAGTTTGATCGTTGTTACACTGATTGTAAACGTGAACACTGTGACATCATGGACATGGTATATCGTTCCGTCTTTGTAGTAGACACCATTCCTGGGAATATTTACGCGACGTACCGTTACCCGGGGGCGGGATCACATAAGAAATGGATATGGGTGTAAGGCTGCGCTTCCAAACCGGGGGCATTCAGTGACAGCGATTCAACAAATAGTAGTGGTCTGTGGGTGAAAATTTCAAATTTTTCCCCCAAAAGGGGTCTTTAGTGACAGTGGGTAAACTTTCCAAAACATTTGGTCTTTGGTGACATTTTCAAAAGACATGGGGTCCTTTGGTGACATTTTCACAATACATGGGGTCTTTGGGTGACATATTCAAATACAACGGGTCTTGGGTGACAGCGGTGCTGAAAATTTGGGGGCTAACTCTTGCGTGCCGGGCGGCGAGTATACTTTTCTCAAAGATGAATTTTGATCAATTTTGTTCGTTTCTTGTTAATTAACCATTTCAAATTATTTATTTTCATGGAGGCGTGAAATGCAATTTTAAATGAGGGGTCAAAAGAAGACATAGCCTTTGTTGTTTTCGTTGTTGATGCATCCCAAATAACCTACAAATATTTGGAAAGTCCATCTCAAATGCCACTACTGAGTATGTTCATAGCTTATAACAGAATTGCTCAGCTTGCAAATAGTTTATACAGCGCTCCTACCCGTCACCTCAAGAGGGAAGTCCCCCCCCCGCCCGTATGGTCTTTATTACCAGCAATATGGTGCAGCTCATGCACCTCGTGTCAATCATTTTTCTTGTCCCTACTTGATTATAGTGTGCAACCTGTCAAAATATAAACCTCCCCAACTTACAAAAATTTATGACTTCAGTGGCGGCACCAGACTTTCATTTTCCTGTGGTAAAACTACCAACTTTTGGCCCCAACGAAGATCACTGATATTTGCCCAATTTGGAGATCGCTGAAGTTTGCCAAAAATCCTTCATTTTCTTCTGGCGGGGGGGGGCGGGGGCAATAAAAAAAATGGGGGTGCAAATGAACCACCCCCAAGTACCAATCAAGTCGTCCTCCATTGGCGGCATACAACAATAGCCAAACATGACACATATCACTATGAGTTAAAAAAATCTCAAATACCCAGGCGCAAGTTCATAACTCCAATCACCATTATGAGCAAATAAAACTACACCCCTTGTTTTTTAGTATGATTTATAACACCCCAGACATACATGGTCCACTGCTGTTAATGTCACATCCAGGCTAGTGACTCAGCTCTTGGTAGATCGCCCTGCCTCATTGTATACTAAGATTATGAGTTATTGAAAGACAGTGTAATGTTGTAAGTTCAAGCCTTTATAACCAGTTACATAATGTGTCAATAGTTGTTAATTGTAATATGGTGTTTTCTTCCACGTGGCCCTATTGTTACACAACAGCAGGCAACTCTTTTGGTCCTCCTTTCAATTTATGTCAATGTGGGAAGCCAGCTTTCTTTTCAATATAGAAACTCTTGTCCGTGAACACTGTGACATCATGGACATGGTGTAAATCGTTCAGTATGTGATGTAACACCATTCCTATAGGGAATATTTACGGAACGTACCGTATACCCGGGGGCGGATCACATAATGAAATGGATATGGGTGTAAGGCTGTGGCCGTCCAAACACGGTGGCATCATGACAGAGGATCCAACAATAGGGTCTTTGGGTGAAAATTTCAAAATTTTTCCCCCAAAGGGGTCTTTAGGTGACTGGTAAACTTTCCAAAACATGTGGTCTTTGGGTGACATTTTGCAAAATACATGGGGTCTTTGGTGACATTTTCAAATAACATCATGGGGTCGTGGGTGCATATTCAAAATACGGGGGTTCGTTTGGGTGACAGCGTGCTGAAAATTGGGGTCTTACTCTTGCGTGCGCATCGAGTATACTTGCCAAAGATGAATTTTGATCAAGTTTTGTCTTTTCTTGTTATACTTTCCAAATTAGTTGTATGTTTCATGAGGCGGAAATGCTTTAAATGATTCAAAAGAAGACATAGCCTTTGTTGTTCGTTTTAGATGGCAATCCCAAATAACCTACACATATTTGGAAAGCCCATCTAAATAGCCACACTACTTGAGTTATGATTGTCATAACTTTATACAGAATTGCCAGTTGCAAATATTATAAACGCCTTCATACCCGTCACCTCCAAGATGGAAGTGCCCCCCCCCGTATGGTAGTTATTACCAACGCAATTCCAGCATATGGTGCAGCTATGCCCCTCGTATGTCAATCAATTTTTCTTGTCCCTACTGAATTATAGTGTAGCAACCCATGTCAAAAAAAACTCCACCAAATTAAAATTTATAGTTCAGTGGCGGCACCAGACTTTCATTTTCTCGGGGGTAAAACTACCAAATTTTGTGGGCCCAAATCACTGATATTTTGCCAAATTTGGAGATCGCAGATTTTTTTGCCAAAAAATCCGTCATTTTCTTCTGGGCGGGGGGGGGGGGGGTCAAGAAAAAAAATAGGGGGTGCAAATGACCACCCTCCAAGTACTCAACAAGTCATCCTCATTGGCGGGCAATACATCATAGCCAAACATGACACATATCACTATGAGTTAATAAAATCTCAATTCCCATGCGCAGTTCAATACCGTCCACACCATCTCTTGAGCAAATACAACCCTTGTTTTTAGTAGGAATTTATAATACCCAGACCATACATGGTCCTCTGCTGTTAACAATGGCACATCCAAGGCTAGTGAACTCAGCTCTTGGTAGATCGCCCTGCCTCAGTGTATACTAGCTTATCAGTTAGTTTGAAGGACGGTGTATTGTTTGTAGTTCAAGCCTTTATAACCTGTCCCTTAATGTGTATAGGTGTTCATTGTACTGGTGTTTTCTTAACACGATTGCCCTATTGTTAACACAACAGCGGCAACTCTTTTGTCCTCGTCAATTTATGTCAATGTGGAAAGCCGCTTTCTTTCAATATAGATAACTCTTTGTCTTTGACAACTGGCAACTATATATTACATTGTTAAACGTTCCCGACCACATGCTAAATACATCGTACTGTAAATGTCACGTGTTTGCGCCATGTTACCAAGTCCTACCATAATGAGTCCGCACCCCCCCTACGAATCAGCCAAGACTAGTGATTTAAAGAAGTCGTGGAAAGTTCAAAAATACATTTTTAAACCGTTGCTTTTTACTTTACACTGGTAACAATTGAAAATTGCTACCCCATAAAACGCAGATCACTGATCGGGATTTAAAAATACATTGAGGGAGAAACGTATAACAAACAGGGAATTTCTGCATTTGTTTTTCTTTATTAACAACAATGCTAATGTAGCGTTAGACACAGCCGCTTCTATAGAACCTTAAAGATAGGAATCTTCCTTTTGCTAAAAACTTTAGCCTGCGTCACAAGCATTTGGGTAGTTCACCCGCGGATAACTCTGTATCAAGATCTTTAATAATTCGTGGTGTCAGAATCCGAGGTCAGATATATGTGTGAAAAGGTTATTGGGAACCGAAACCTAGCTTAAATATCCAACCTGTCCTACTAAATAACATAGACCCGGCTTAACCAGTCAATATGGATAATCTTCTCAACAGATTGGACCATTTCTAACTCAGATCAGGCTTTCCTTGAACAATAAGATTATCTCTCTAGAAAAGTAAACCTATTACCGACTAGACCTTGGTGTTAGACTCCTGCAGCAAGTGAACATAATCAGCTCAATTGGTGTTTTTAATTAATAACAAACGAGGAACAAACGCTCTTCAACAAATATTTAAAAAAAAACCCGACACTATATTCTCATTTTTACTGAATAAATTATATAAAATCGATTTCGTTCTTGTCACCACGTCTATGTCAATAAAGAATTCAAAACCATACACCGTTATGAAATAATGGAGTTTTGATAAGGCCTGTCTGGCTTGCCTGTAGAAACTCCGACCTAGCGGCTCGCCTAAAGGCTCGCCTTTGTCGGAGTCTAACAAGCTCGCCAGACCGTATCAAAACCCATTATTTTCCATAACGGTGTGGCTCTCATCCGGTTATCTATTACTTAAGTGACCAAGAGGTTTTCAAATCCCGTTTGTGTCCAGGAGGGGGGGGGGGGTTCCATGGGACCCCCTATGGAAACCACGTTCCCGAGGGAATTTTTGCACGAAATTTATACCACATGTGAAGGATCGTAAGGACAACCCCAAATCAGCAATAAAAAATGAGATTTGTTATGTTGGGTGCAAATTAGGGGCAAACCCAAACATTGGTTTTTCAAAACCGCAAAAATTGGGCAAAAAGACGGCAAAATTCAAATGAGCCCTTGCGCTTACTCAAAAATTTTGAAAACTTAATTTTATGTTGATATCTATTCTGAAGACCCCAATTACTATATTTAAACAACGAAACTCAGCAAAGTTTTAGGGAATCCTGTATTTTTTATCGGGTGTTTGGCAAAATACACGTCATTTTCCCATAGAGTTTTTGTACAGTAACGGTTTTGACAACTGTACATGATAAATTTTTTGTTTTGCCAATAAATTCCTTTAAAAAATTTAATATTTTTCATGTTACTAATAATTGTTTACTACTTCATGTCTTTGTGAACTTATAATCAGCAAAAAAAATTGGCTTTGGTTCTCCGTTTTCTTATTCTTATTTTTAAAATATTCTCAATGACTTCCGTTCGTGCCCAAGGGGGGTTCCATGGGCCCCACTAATTAAATCAAACGGCTTGCCGATTTTAATTCTTTTGGTATGAAAAGAAACGCATTTAACAGAAAGTCCAAACAATTACAAACCATTTCGGCGCAAAAAACCAACGCGTAAAGCGGCCATATGCACGCGAAAACAAATTTTGGGGGTCCTGTGGAACCCCTTGGTCACTAAGTGTAATATTCAGCACAATATTATTTATTTTTTCTTCATTATTTATTGACCATACAAAAGTATCTGTGTGGGAGGTTTCTTCTGAAAATAGTTTGAGCAGATCATGTATTTACAGTCACTTCCAAAATTTGACAAATTCCTCATGACCTCACATGCAATTAAAGTCCTCGGAACTAGGTCAAACATTCTGTTGAGGGTCAAACCTGCTGGCGTATTCAATTGTTTGCCGCCAAAATCTACTTATTTGAAAAGGTAGTCTTTAGCTCTTCTTTTGCCCATCGCCTATACGTATCAGCGCTTCGGTATTGCATATCGTATCGTAATATCACTTCATTGCAAAAACATTAGGCGATTCGAGCTTTCTTATCCCTTTCAGATGTGGATTATTTAGTCCAAGGTAACACCAGCCATCCTGCAAACGCGTTAGGGTTAAATAACACTGTCCCAGTGTTTCAAAACCGTTTGGTTTGTGTGTAACAGTGCATGTCACTTTGTACTTTCAATAACCATGCCAACAGACACCAGTATGCTTTCACGGAAAAAGACATTTTTAAGTGAAGGCTTCAACCTAATCTCTACAGCCGGTGGTTTAACGGGTGTGCTGATCCGTATTCATTTTAGAGTCAATATAAAGCATTTCTAACAGAAAGAACCCCTCGGGAAACCGCGGTTGTGAGGCGCCCAAACCCTTGAGGAATACCTGCCCATTATACACATTTTCCTGATTGGCTAATTTGTTTTCATATATTCATTCCAGTACCGAGTAGAAATGCAGCTTTCAAATATGTACGTTCCTATTCCTCTTCCCCGCCCTGCCACGTCTTATTATATTGCTTATTAGTGAAAATTTGTTAAGGTTCCATTGTGACTAATCGGCATAGTAGACCTCAAAGGGTTAACACGCGATAAACGTCCTCCAGACTACCGATAACAGTTGAAATAAAAAAATAAAATTCTAAGTGTTCTTTTTCTACTTAAGAGTTTTTTGCTACCGTCGGGTTTAATTGTTCTAACTGCATTGCCTACCATTGTCAGATGGTAGTTGAAAACATAATGCAAGTCAAACGAAGTGTTCAAAGAAAATCTACTATCATTAACAGACCGTCTTCTACTCTATCCTATGTTAAAAGGATTGGACACACATAACACATTAGGCTATTAAGAAACATAAAAAGCTAGGAGGCAGCTTCCAGCTAGAAAATTCTAATCTAAATCAATTTAAATTCTGTTACACAATCGATTAATGTAAGATGACCAAACTTGGACACAACCCTGTGTTATCGGTGCACCGTTTGTTGTAATTTTTTATACAATTAATGATATTTACACGACGAACTATCAAGGTAATGCTTTCCTATGTAGAATTCAGACAGATCAAAATATTAAAACTTTTTGGTGTAATTAAACAATATTTGTTGCGCATCACGCCTTCACATTAGGTCGGTAGATGTGTTCGAGAACCTTAGTCCCCAGTATATCGTTTCATTACATAAAATCATCGAAAACTTACTTCTGGTACTTCATAACTTAAAACTTAAAATCCATATTTGATGCGTTATATGAAATCAAAGGGCTCAAATAGGCAGCTGATATTATTCGTTTGTTCAGTGCAATTTTTTTAACCGCTACTATAGTATTTTGTTTCTGTTGCTGTGCCCGGGTTCCTCCATCCACACCTAAGTCGCTCACCCACAACGGTGGAAAGTACGATTCTGTGTTCTGGTCCATTCTCTTAAACAACGAGTGAATAAGCACACATTTTAATTATTCAAGAATTTTATTCGTACACCCCCGGGTTGTACACCTCACTGAAGCCCATAGGAAGAAATATATTCTGTTTACATCTCACTTGAACCAGCCGATACTTCCATTGGTTATATGGTATGGACTGAAATCTAAGTCTAATAGCTTCCCCGATCATTTGGAAGTTCCATTGCTGAAAGTTCTGCTAAGTTTATGAAATAGAAGTCGATTGGCGTGGACTACTTTTCTTAGTATTGCCCGGTTTGGGGTCATTCTCTGTGTTCGTGACCTCCTCATTATCCTCATTGTCCCTTTCATTATCCTAAATCTAGGCATAAAACGGAAGCTTCTTAAGCATGGCGAGACGAATTCACTCTGATATCGATCCAACACCGATCTCCTCTTAGCCACACTTCCACTTAAGCGTCTTCCTCGGTACAAGACTGGAATTAGCATGGCTTCGATTCAGCAACTCCAAAGAGGTCCTCATTATTCATATTGTTTCACGACCATGATAAGATGCTTCTCGATCTCTCCATTCGCTAGTTGCTTTGTGTATGTTACGTCATATTCAGTGGTGAATTCCACCAATCAGCTCCTAAGATTTCTTCGTGGAGAGGTACTCGTAGGCAAATGTGACGGCAAGAATTTTTAATGTGATAAAAGCTGGTGTACGCATTCCAGGCAGTAGATACAAACGGCCGCCAGTAACTGAATGCCGAAAAATTTAAAAGCCTTTGACTCTCCTGCAATCAAGCCTGTTATTGAAAATCAAATGATGATATGATGTTAAAGACTAGCAACTCTAAACAAAAAGAGCTCCTCCACCTTTTGTGTATTAACCATTTTTTTTATTATTAACCATTCATTATTTAGCTGCAAACGCGAGAGATGTTGTAAAATTTTTGTTATGGTTCTTTGGGAAACGACACTCAATTGGTTGTTTTGGTGTTATCATTTTGAAGTAATGAAAAAAAATTATAAATATGTGAAATTTGTACTTACACGCAACTTATTTTTTTGATTTATTTTTATTAAGTTAGAGTTCTGGTGTGGCGAGTTCTGACTTCAGGCAATATTTGGTCCGGTTTCTGAAGAAATACAACAAACATCGCTCTTAAATGAGGGATTTCCCTAGACAATCACTATTTCGATTGCGGGGGTCTATTTTTTAACCTGACCTTCGATTGAATTTACCAATGGGAGTACTAATGAGTGTTACATATCATCTGTAAGCCCATGTGGTGCGAAATTGATAACAAAACAAAAAAACAAAACAAAAAACTTCCTAGAGTGTCGAAAACTGCAGTTTCCCAATTTGGGATCCTCTCTGGAAAGTGATTCTACTCAATTACCACACAATTGCAACCCATTTAAAAAAAAAAAAACACATTCTAGTTCATGCTTTCTGAGACAAAATCAGCGTAGCGGTTTAGAACGAGAATATTTCTTCTTCCGTAATGGAATAGAACAAAGCAGCATGATATTTACTAGATTTAAACTTTTTCATTGATTTTATGGAATGTTGATTAAATGTATTCGCCAAAAAAATGTTTCATATTCTTGCTTCAATGACATAGAGATAGGTGTAATGATCACGCGTTCCTTATCAGTCGCTTTAACCTCTTGACAGATATCTATCGCCGGTTTTTAGTGGTTGTACATAGGTTACATAGAATGCATTTAGTCAATCAGAGACATGTAAGACAAGGTAAATTTTTCTAAGATATGTATCAAATTTCTAATTTGATTTCTAAGGTACGGTTAGATCAATTCTATATCATGAAATGGTCCACTCAGAGATATTGATAGTAATAAGTGTGGTGGACATCAGGGACCGGGTTTAATTAAAAATGTTACGTATACCGCACGCATCCAGCAAGGTCACTGACTGAGGCGTTAACCCGTCCCTGTAAACCTTTTTTTTTAAAACTCAGGCCATCAGTCCTACGTAAGGTTGATTTCAGAACCTTCGACCGATACAACCAATACAACCATTTGATCAAATTTCCTGTTACAGCAATCCAACCATTTTCCCAACAATCTTTTTCACCCCAGTGAATTCATTCACACTTTGTAATGCAATGCAGTCCACTCTAAGATTTATTAATTGAAACGCACGATAGCTCTTCAAAATAGTTTTTTTTTTTAATGTGTTGTCTTTTTTACAAAGTCCTTTCCAAGCGAAAGTGGTTATAGAACTGAGAGTTGTGCAGCTCTACAAAGGGTAAATTTCCCCTCTATTTTTAAAATTTTTTTTTCAGGTAAGTTTTTTTTTTTAAAAGTTACAATTTCACTAAAAAAGCCCATTTTACTTTTAGTTGGTGCTTGATATTCTTCAAAATGTAAACACTCGACGCCCCCGTATTGTTTCATAAAGTGCCAATTTTTATCACCGTGGCTTGAAAAGCGAGGGGGATATGCGAGGGTGCGAATGTCCGTATCATATGTGTATGTAATGTTTTGTTCCATTTTTTTAGGTTTTTGGTTAGGTTTTTTTCGTTTTTTGCTCTTCCTTTGAAAGTTTTCAAGAAGTCCCGATTTAAACCAGACTTTGGGGGGTAGGTTCAATAGGGGTTCCTTCATAATGTGGAGGATTCAAAGGTATGACAAAAGTCAAGGTCATTGATATCATGTTCCAGACTGCCATCTTGCCAGGATGACGCAAGTTTCTTGCATTTTTTCGTTGCAAATGTGGTAATTGGAAAATTTGGCTGTAAAAACCCCCCTGTAATTGGCTCAGCCCAACCGCCGCCTTTGTCAAGAAAGGGTGCATTCAGTTGTTTACCCGGTTGTTGACTAATAAAAGTCGGTATCCTACTTTTTTTCAGGCGTAGAAAACCGCCGGGGCCCTTGTCATTCAAAGGGGTGAATATGATGCGTGCACATGGACTTCCAATGCACCCTAACCCAAGTATTCCAACCGACTAAAAAATATACCCTAAACAAGTTTTTTTTTTTTTTTTTTTTTTTTTTTTTTAATTTTGCATTTTTTGTAAGTTTTGCTACTCGAAAAAATAGAGGCCATGCTTGCGTCTTTAATTATACCTTATGTATCTTACTTTGCTTTACAATATCTTTGATCGCTGCTTAATTGAGTATTACACGTACATCACAATCTCACAGGGTTTATAAAAAAAAAACTTTTTCACATTTTCCGTTTTGACCACAACCCTAATCAATGCGCGCATACATCGCCTGTTGGAAAAAAGATCCCTTATGCCGCCTTTAACGATATGACGTCATTGTGACAATTAGTTCGCTTCAAAGAGACTAGACCCAGATAACATATAGATAGTGGGGTGCCAAATAGGCCCAAAATATACTCAATATCGGACCGGTATTGGCTAACAGTTATCGGTCCAATGTTATTTGCTCATCGGCCCAAATTGGACCATCTTGGGCCCGGGGCCATGTTGGCATCAATATTGGGCCAATTCTTGGTATAGATATTGAACCAATATTTGGGAATCTATCATTATTTTTATGGTCAAAATAAAAAAAATAAAAAAAATAAAAAACTTATTTAATAATTAATAAATTAATTTTGCAAAATCAACTTAAAATATTATCAGATATTTTTTTTATTGACATTGGTATTATATAGTATCATATTTTGAAATCTTGTGTTTCTGATTCTGATCAAACAGAATCGTCCTATAGATTTTTAATAGCTGTATTTTTCTGTAATGTTTTTAATTGGTTTCTCTTCACCTGCTATTTTTAGCAACAATTAAGCCTTAAGCCCATATTTGGCCAACGTTATCCCAATAGTTGGCTCTATATTGGCTGTGGTCGCTTGCCAATATGATGCGCCAATATTAGGCCATTAAAGGATGCCGATATGAAAGCATATATCCATTGCCAATGGAAAACCCAATAGTGGCCCAATATTACTTAGCCATGTGATGCCGTGCCAAGGATTTACCGATGGGGAACCTTGTTGGGGCCAATAAGTGGTGCTATACACCTTTGAATACATGTGGCGCCCCATGAAAACGACGTAAAATGGCATCTGTTTACCCAAAGAACCAAAGAACAGTAATATAAAAGGGTGTTGATATGACCTAACACTAGCAATTGTAAGCCCCAATGGGCATTTTAGGTCACTGTTGAAAAAACAATCTCCATATGATCTCTAATGTTGATACAAATTTAGCAAAATGATTTGGCCACTGAGATATGTGACATTAAAACATAAAATAATAAAATCGTCCAAAAATCATAAATTGAAAACCACAGGGATTGTAACCCCAGGGCGAGGTTTTAATCGTAGATATTAATTTTTAATAATATAATTGTATCAAAGTCATATTGCAAACACTTTTTGGCCCATTTTGCCAAAATTCAATACCGTCATCTCGAATGAAAGTCCCCACTTAGCTCATGCTGTTCTCCAAAGAATTCCCACTGCCAAGAAGCGACCATATTGATGCCATGTCCTGAACTGGGCCGACTCCGCACACGGATCAATCATCCTATTATTCTGTCCCAAGTGGCCCACCAAGGCATGCTATTAGTGCTCTCTACGCTCCGATTATGATATCCTTGCCATGTCCTTGCCAAAGCGCACATTGCTGAAAAGTTAAGACATTAAGAGTACATTTTTTTTCAGAAAGTAATTCGAGGCCAACCCAATTTGTGCCATGTGGTGATTTGATTTTAGGGGTTCCCCCCAAAAAAAAGTCCCCCCTAAAAATTCGAGAACTTTTCGTTGCATAACTTCCCTTTGAATTTTTAGAAATTTTAAATAAGAAACTTTGGCTCTGCTACAAAAGTTGTTCCATTTCAAAATACATTCAGTATCAGTATAACACATCCATTTTTGCTTCCAAAAATGACGTTTTCAGAAAAAGTGGCACTTCACAGTATTAAAGGTCTAAAGTCCCACCAATTGTCAATTACAACACAACATTTCATTTCCTTTCGTTGTATTCATGGCTCTTAATTAATGATCTTTAAACATTAACAGTAGGAAACATTAGCAAACAAAAAACAGATTTAATTGCAAAAATATCGTTGTCCAGAAGTAAGTTATATCTTTGCAAAAAGCGAGAGACAGAAAAACAAATACCTTACAACCTTGATTCAGTACCGCAAGCAACTATAGAGGCTATCATAGACTACATCCCACTTTGGTGGTCTAAACGTAAGTGGGGTAATTTGGATGGATACTGAACCTAATCAACTGCCCATTCTAGTCAAGCAATTAGTCCAAAAGCCTGTATGTTCTGTGTGACTAACCAGTTTTTTGGTTTTCAGTGCATGGCTGTATTCCTCATGTTGGGCTATTAAAATATGTGTACACAAATCTTGCCGACTAGTTTTAAACCAAGGTCACTTTCAATGCCAAACAAAACATATCTTATTTCTCACTTTCTAACGATATCAATACAGATCCATATCCCCTAAGTGTTTTCCCGGGGTCGATCTTGCAACCTGCAGGAAATTACCATTATAAATTATTTCAGGCTGTGAAATGCCGATTTTTTTTTTTGTTTTACTTTCTGCGCAGGGTCCTACGAAGTCGCTTCAATACTTATTTTCCTATACAATTGTTTGAAATAATTCAAGTAACCTAAGACATCTTGCATAATAGACTTTAAAATCTTTAATACCATATCTCATCTGCAAGTGCCCTTGTGATCATAGGGTTTTCTGTTTTTTGGTTCACATATATAGTTTCCCTTCTCTTCTTCTTGCTTATGAGGCCAGCAGCTAATATGTTGTAGACGGTACGGTAGAGACAGCACACGGTTGATTGGTTGGGTTTTGTGAAGTCTATATTCCACCGTTGGCCGAAAGCAGGGGCACTCATTGAGAGATGTTATCTTCATGATATGTCATGGATAACCACATTGGCAGGGCTGGAGATGGTCGTAGCCCCCATCGGTGCATAGTGGTGTTGAAGCGACCGACATCCTGTGCGAATCCGGTTAAGGTGACCCATGCCTTGCGTGGAAGATTTCTAACTACCAGGTGGTAGTTCTGTCTGTGTCTAGTTGAGTTGGTCTGGTCTTAATTGAATAAAAGACTATTTCCAAAGATTAAGATGATTCTGATAGTGTGTTGTTTTGTTACGTTTTCTTGCTATGAGCACATGTTTGTGTCACAGTACACCATAGCCTGCATAGGTCACTGAGTTATAATTTCTGCCCGTTTACTGACGGCATGTATGATATCCGATTTTTTTAGAAGCAAATATAAAATTTGACCCCTGTACAACTGAAATTGGTCCTTTTTATTGATTCTTGCTGTTTTAACTGGTAATTTTTAGACTCTAAGTTGTAGATAGTAGGCCTACACCTATACTTTTTTCGAATCCTTACGGTTAGACAAATAGCACGGTATACTTTTCAACATGATTGGATCCATTTTTAAATTGATCCAATCATCTTTTGCCTAGATCCGGCTCATTAAAGAGGATAACCCGTTCAACTACATAAGGTTTTCATATTGATTGAATGAATTTGACCCCGAAATCCCATAGGTTATGCATGAGTGAGGTGAAAGACTTCTATCGATTGGTTACTTGGAAGGCAATAACATATAATGCGCAAATCAGAGATACTGGTGGTATGGTTTACTCAGAAATATAGAAGCACTATTTTGATTGGTTACTCAAAGGTCTATCACTAGTGAGCAAATCGGATAGATTGTACCATAAGTGGTAGTGCCCATGGGAAAAACAACTAATACAAGGAATCCCAAAATTTTTTCTGCAGAAATGTATTGATTGTAATCATTCTGAGACAAGTACCTAGAGAGGGTTTTTTTATTTGTTTTGTTTCTTAATTTGATCTTAATCTACACTACATTTAGACCAAGAAATCTATAAGTACTTCGGCATGATGTACATTTAGGTGCTAACACTAACATTTTTCTTACAATAAGTACAGATTCAGAATTAATTCGACTATTACTCAGTTATTATACCTGTTATTGCAACCAAAGATCCAAGTACACCGTTGATCAAGAAGACTACATCAAATTTTCTCTTCTTTAATACATAACTGTAATGTGAAAATAAATGCATAGAAAGAGAATGATTAAATACAACATGAGTTTGACTTGAATAAAGAATATACACTGCAATGGCGGATTTAAGGAAAAGGGCCCTGTCAGCAGCTTAAGGTGGGGGCCTTGAACGCCCGAAGCGACGCAATGTCACACTTTAGTGCGACTAGGGGGTGTCTCATAGGGATGTGCCCCCCTCAGAAGTGAAGAAATTTTGAAAATCTGGTCTGGAAATGGTGCGATTTAATGCATAGTTTTGATCCTGGACCCATTGGATTTTAGTATGAAAAAAAAGTTGTGTGAAGCCCAGTGTCCTACATGGGCACATGATGTGTGAAAGGATACTTGGCCCCTATAAATATTGGAGGGGGAAACAAACACTGCGGCCGTGATTTTTCCCCCTTTCCTTTTTTTTTTTTGGGGGGGGGGCCCTGAGAGCAATATTTTAGGTGGGCCCTGTCAGCAGCTGCTGACACTGCTGACTCTTAAATCCGCCACTGAGACACTGCTTCATGCTTTTTCATGGTACAACTACACTATTAGAGGAGAATCAAATGTTTATTAAAGTCTCATCAAAATTAAGAGATATAATTGCCAATATCATTAAAATTCAATTACACAGACAGACCATGTAGACACTTGGCACCAGTTAGCATAGATTTATTGGCGGATATCTGGTCTTTAAAGATTTTGAGTTATTGAAGAAAATAATTGACGGAATGGAATGTCCGAGTCATAGAAGTAGCTGTAATTTTCCGTGAATTCACAGGATTTTCTGTTTATTTATAGTGGATATCCTCTGCAAAATAACTTCCAGTGTCATTCCCGTAATTTCGATTATCAAATTGGCAGCTATTTAAATGTAAACAATACATGTTTTCTGTAAAGTTTTCGTGAAACAGTGTTTTCTTCCCACGCGATCTACAAATTGAGTCTGTAAAAATTACAGTTATTTCTAGGAGTGTACTAATTGTACAAATAAACAGGTTGAGTAAATCCAATAATCTCAAGTTTAAAAAGACTACGGTATTTCTTGTTTAAAACATGCGATGTGAAAAACAAAATAATTAAACTTAAAGGGATTAGCAGCGATTTGCTAATCCGAAACATCGAAAAAATCATCAAAATTCATATTTTTATATTTTTATTACTTGCATGGATATGCGAACATAACCTGCAAGTGGTTGGCCTGAAATCCGTGTATTAAAGTCAAGGCAGTACTTTTTATCTGATTCTGTAATTTCTATACGTGCGTATCAAAATTCCGACTTGAGATCAAAATGCCTTTCCCGGTGAATATCACAGATTTTCAGCGAGATATTGTGCACCAAGATCAATACAGTTTGACCTCAAACACAAACATTATTGA
>JAMKCH010036644.1:0-14865 GCA_023653785.1 Ophioderma brevispina | reverse complement strand
ACAAATACAAATTGCCTAATGTTTTTATAATTGAATTTAAATTAAGCAAATCAAATCGCCTTTTGTTTTCAAGACATTTCTGTATTTCCCAAATACAAAGGTAAGAAAAAATCTATTCTGAGTCCGTATCTATAGAAATCATTTACATATGACACAAAATATTGTGCGCCCAAAATCTCTCGTGGCACCTTTAATATGTATCAGTTTGGATAATTTGTCCACTATAAACATGGGTTCACGTCAATATTTTTGTTGAACCACTGGATTCAAATCTGTACCAACCACAATCTTGAGTCCTTCCTGGGAACAATCAAGATTTATCACTTATTTCAATTGCTTACCCCCCTTGTCCTCATAACACACCTCCCATTTCATCATCACTGATACTACATTTGAATCAATGTATGCCAATCCCTGGGTTGCTAATTCTACGGTGTTTGAAACAAATTTGGGGTTATTAGTACACAAGTATATACTCTTTGTCCAAGTACCTTTTACAAGATAAGCGTACTTTGAACGTGATGCGTAGACGTGATCGTGTGATCGACTTGCAAGTGGGCTGCTAAGCCCCCGCCCATTCTTCATGTTAGTAGACTGTACTAGGTATTTTGATAAAAAATGTACAGTAGTAGTACACATGCAAGTCAGTCAACACTACTTCTAAACTACTTATAGGAATCCAATCCAATTTTATTGTACTCAAGGCTAATATTATATATAATGTTAATACAATTGTGGAAAATAACATGCGAGTACATCATGAGTACAGGTGATATTTTTACAACACAAATATCAGTACAATGTGAAATAGTGGAATACGATTTACGAAATACATACGTGAACGTAATGGAGACAAGCGAATTACATGTGTAATGTCCCCGCCAAATTTCCATAATTAATGATAATTTAAAAGGATAAATTTGGGATATGAAGCTGTTCTCACTTGCCTCTAAATCTCAATGCGCTTTTAAAAAAGTATAAAAACAGTAAATTTCACTTTTTTTTTTTTTTTTTTTTAAAACCATTAAAATTGGAAATCAAGCAATTTACAATGTATTGCCTTAAGGGAAAGGCCAAACACTCTTAATACAACCAAAATTTTTTTTTTTACAACACACAAATGCTCCAAAAAAGCCAAAAGGATTCAAAAATTTTAAGTCAAATGTTACATACAGGCTTACAAATTATAAATCACTAAAAGCATTTTAATAAAAGATGAGTTTTCAAAAGACACTTAAGTGGTTTGACTGATTTTGCAGATCTAATACGAGCAGGGAGATTATTCCACCAGACAGGAGGATATGGAAAGCTCTCTCACATAAAACACTGTATTGCACTTAGCAGGAACACTCAATAAATTTTGTGAGGAAGAACGCAAACAACGTTGTGGTTGATATGCGGTAATTAGTTCTTTTAAATAAGACGGGGCCAGATCAGGTAAAAACTGTCAGAAGTAATCAAGAGCACCTTGTACACCAATCGCTGCTCAATCGGGAAGACAGTGAAGTTTGTACAAAAAAACCGGCCTTATCTATGATCACGATATTCGTGCGAGAAACAACGGCGCACGCCGAATTTTTCACAATATGCTGCAATGTAGCAATCTCAAAGTTTGGCAAGCCAAAAAAGTAGACTTGTGCAGCAGTCTTACTCTGGAGATACGAAGGTGTACAAGACGCTTCAGTTGATTTTCTATCCAAGTACGTGCAAAACCTGGCCAATCTTATGAACAGCCCAAGAAAGCCAATCTAGTGAGAGATTTCAGATGATCTTTCATGACAAGATTACTATAAATTACAACACCAAGATCACGAGCTGCGGCCGATGGATCAATGGTGGCATGACAATAAGCAATTGCTGGAAGGGACGAAGGTCTTAATAAAATGAGATGACGGATGAATGACCTAGTTTTTCAATAATCAGCATTAGGCTTTTTATTCACAGCCCATGCATGATATCTGAAACACACCTTTCAAGTTTATAATCGCTTCACTTCACTTAGAGGATCAAGAAGGAGATAAATTGAGTATCGTTCCGCATAAAACATGTATTCAGTCATTGCGATGGCAGTAAATTGTCGCCCATTGGAGCGGTATATGTAGTAAATATGAGAGGGCCAATTACTGAGTCTTGGTAACACCCATCGTCAGAGGAAAAAACATCAGTTTATTGTGACACCCTAAATGTCAATGCATGAGTACAGCCTTTCAAATATGACGAAACCCAGTTTAAGGCAGAATGCTTGATTCCATGTCGCAAATGGTAGCTTTGCTTAATTCTTGCATTAAAACACGATAATTATGTCTAAGCAGCATTTTAGCAGGACACACCGTGGAATATTCAAATTACAAACACAAATCAAAAACAAACCAAATAAACACTCTTGCTTTAGAGCCTACTAATTACATTGTATTTTAAATACTGCTCAACATGCTTTTGAATGTACGATTGGTGAATTTCAACAAATACCAAATGACGGTAATTAAAAAAGCACGGAAACAATAAAATTTTAAGGATGCACTTTTGACATTATTAATCTATCACCAATAGCCTATGCCCAAAATTATGCTATCACTTGTTTTCAAAATTATGTTACCTTTTTGATCAGGTTGCAATTGTTTTGAAAATGTTCTGTCAATTCATATAGAGAATCTAGTGCCCTTGGATTCAGCTGAGGACGTTAAGAGCAACCTGAACGATTAACATACGAAGAATTTGTTATGTAACCATTTCAAAAATCAAAGTACTGAGGCGCTAATAATCACAACCAGTTTCTTCATGGGGAGTACCTTTGAAGTAACTGTTAAGTAGCCATGGAGTACCACCCACTAGTCACCCCTGCCGGAGTACCTGCAGGGGTACTGCATGCAAATGAGCTTGAGCTCTGTGTGATTACTTTAGTATTTTTATCATTATATAACACATAGGTCACAATGTGTATGTTTTTACACCAAATGGCAATATAGGGGTTTTTTTTAAATTTAAAAAATCTTCTAATTTTACTAAGCTTGAAAATGCTCAGAAAGTCGTAAAACAACAATGGAATGTTGGGCACCCTCTATGGTCCAAAGTGCTGCTACTAGGCAGCCGGTAGGGGATTACCTTCCTTGCAAGTACTCCAGAGGGTAGCTGCTGCCGTGGTACTGCCTACTGTTTGGCTTAACACGGGATACCTGTCAATCACCTAGCAGGCAACTGCAGAGTACAATATATGATGGATACTGCTAAGTAAACATATCTGCTATCCACCCATGGCTTGTACTTCACAGTACTTAGTTGTAGGTACTGGATCAATATGCATCAAGAGGGGGTACCCTTAAAGTAGAACTAAGGAGTACACATGGAGTAGCCTGAGCCTGGTTACACCGTAGTAGGACCTCGAAGGCACCCCTACTGCACCTAACCCCAAGTCTGGTTTCAATCGTACTTAAAACTCTTCGAAGGATACAGAACAACATACGGACAATGCAGGTTATCGCAGTATCCCCCCTATGCTTTTAAGTTGGAGGATAAAAAATATTATCTACGTAATTCATATATTCTTGTTCATTGATTGGTTAAAGTGGCCCACATGATCAAATATAATATACCATTCTGTCTGCAGAAAAAGACTCTTTACGGCTCTCAAAAGAACTATTTATTTACGGCTCTCAAAAGAACTATTTACGGCTCCCAAAAAAGACTATTTACGGCTTCCAATTTTCAGCACAATGTCAGCCCTGGTAGCCATGATCATCAAACAAATTGTCCACATGGATACCCGCGAAAATGCAGTGAGTTACGGTACTGCTACAAATCAGCCAAGATTCCAGCTGTTAGGTGATCAAGAATGACTGAAAGTGTGAACACTAAAACGCAGATTAAGAACAAACAGCCTCTCCATGTTTGATGGGGTTTACTCTGTAGTAGGGTGACGACAACACGGCAATATTGACTGCCGGCATGGGTCATTTTGGTAGCTAGGGCTAGGCTATGCTAGGGCTAGGTCGGCTAGGCTAGGCTAATCTCAATTTTACCTTATTGTTTTATAAAATCTTTTAAAACTAAGCAATGAACAATGATATATGAATGACGTATATAAAACACATAATACGCCTTTGTAATTCGAGCCTCCTGTTTCAAACTCTGGTCCTCGGTGACTTGCAATAGTTGCTATTTTAGCACTATTGCAGTCACCTCGGTTCCATAGTTTTTCACAAAAGTCTCTCAGTCATAATATTTGTATACTAGAATTCTTTTCATTCCCGGGGAAGTTCCTAATGAAAAAGTAACATTTGCATTTTCAAACTAGAATGCTGAAATGAAATGTGAAAGAAACTTTGTCAAGCTCTACTAACATCTGCTTCATGATCATCTATAGGTATTGTTTGTGGCAAACTGATCGACATCACCTCAGATTCAGTAATCACTATTTTGCCATTCTTCGTACATCACACTTTGTTTTTTGGTGCCATTCTACAAAAGAAGACAGTACATTATTCATTTGTCAGAGTAACAGTAACACAAACAAATAACTACCACCCAGATTTCAAACAAAACAACCCTTTCATTACTTTTTCAATAAAAAAAGGACAACCTATTCAAGGCCATTTGTGCAGGAAAGACAGCGATGGAAAGGAGATTTTGCAGAAAAATACCAACTTTCTTATCTGCGTTTACTCTGTGCAGTGATGTCATAACATGTATGCCAGTGTCAAGAAATTGCCGTCTTTGTACATGCGTGTGAAAGCGCCGTTGCTCAAGTCAGCACAAGTGATTTACTCTTGCGACAACAAATCTTTTGTGTCTCAGGTGAATCTTTAAGATGCAAATTTCTCATTCATACTACAAAAATTTTGGAAGGAAACTCCTTACACACTATCACCACTGATCATATCCATCTAGTGCATTTGTGAGTGTTACATCGATATGCTTAAACGATCAAATTTTCACAAAACTTTCATTCCAGGGCACTAACTTGGCCACCAAAATACGCACATCTTCCTCTGTCGCTTGTACAACGGGCTGTGTCTCCTCTGAACTTTTCTTCCCTTGCCTCAGATGAGATTTTTTTTCTTCTGTTATATTAAAAAAAAAAATGGAAAATTGCATATGGTGTTAATATTAAAAAAAAAGGAACTTTTATTACAGTTTACTTATATTTCAACATGTGCATGTAAATATCTTTCCCTGGGATAGGCAGACCGCACACAACCGGTGTGAAAAAAAAAAAAAAATGTGTGCTTGACGCTGTATTACTAAGAGCGATCTTCAAACTGATCTATCACACCTAGGTTGGTTAGAGGAGCAATACATATCATCTATAAGGGATCAAGTTGTGAAAGGGTTCTATACGACTTTCCTAGCGGATAGCATCAGAATGGTGTATTACATATTACATTCTCTTTGCAACACTAATGTGCACTGGCTATCTCCAGGGAAAGTAATAAATTAATCACCTGGAAAAAAAATAAGTATGTTTAAAAGTTCAAAACATGTCTGTATGTAAAGGACAAAATGTGCTGCCACGCAAATAGAACAAATATTGAAATATTGCTGCATTACCTTATGAGGCTCTCAAAGTCACTGTCATAGTCCCCCTGTCTTCATTCTGAAAATATGGGTGCAAGTGATTAAGTAAAAGCCAGTAACCATATCTCTAGCATTTTCACGTTTTTGTGTTGTATGGATAAGGAATGTTTGAGCAAATCACTAAGCTATTGCGTGAGTTATAACATAGAGCTGCTAGATTATTATTATTAAGGGTACACTGCATTGGAAACCAATCTCCTTTTTGCAAAAACACAAAAGATTAGAATGTTATAGAAAAGAAAATTATTTTCACGTAGTTTGCTACGGGCATTTTTTGATAAGTCTTCAATCTTCAATAATACACCACCTTATTTTATATGATACCTAGAAGGTACAAGATCAGCTCATGTTAATATACACATTTTTTCTTTTAAAATCCTTTTTTGAAAATAGCTGTCCACATACACGCAAGAGTTGATGTGTAACAGGCATCTCTTTTGCACATTGTCATGTTCTGCCCCCTTTGGGGGGGGGCCGGGAAAGTCTAGACGCAGAGGAAAAGGATTCGGACTAGGGACTATCTTAGGTAGTCAATCTATTCATAACGACTAAACATTATGATTAAGTTCCCGGATTAAACTTTTTTGAACATTGACTAAAGACTTAGGTCATGCGTTCTAGTCCCAATAATTGGGACTTCACATGACGTTTCTTTAACAGTATGCCTCTAAAGGTGCTTGTTCCGATTTGATGTGCACGTGTTCTCGACTTGAGATGAGCAGCCTGGGCCCGTCACCTATACACCTTGTTCCCAATTAATGATACACTGGTATGGCATGATCTTTTAAAATTTGACATCACATAATCTTCTTTGGTTTGCCATAAGTTACAAATGTTCTGTGGAGTTACAATGCCATTTAAGTTGAGATGTGTTGAGGCTATTATTTCCTAAATAAACAAGGAAATAAATAATTTTCCTAGTTGCCATAATAGCATCTCTAGAAGTGTAGAATAATTGTCTTACCATTTGTAACCGATGCTACAATTTGTTCCCAAAAAGGTTTCATGTCAAAATGTACACAGGGCTGCCAAATTTGGGGGCTCAATGTAACACAACAAGGGTTAAGTTTTTCCTGAAAATTTTCATGCATGTGAATTTTAAATCTGGAAAAATTGTTATACACCTGATGTAGACGACTTTAAGAAGCCAACAATATAAACGGTTATTGCAAATAATGAATATTTAAGCATTTGCAGCTGTAAAGTTAAAGAAGAAGGTCTGTGTATCTTGGCTGGAATGACATTTTCACTACACACAACTCGTCAATGACTAGATAGGTCTATGATAAACAGCAGCCATAAAAAGTTTAGACTATATAGTATGATCATCAGGACTACATATACACTCCATCAAGTACTGTGGGAGGAAACAAACTTGCGGTTTTGCTTGTAGACGCATTAATGATGTTGCAAAGCCCTATACGATACTGTGCTAATATTGATGGTTAACCACCTAAAACGGGCAGGATATTTGTTTATGTTTTGGGAATGAAATGGATTTGAGGGCCTCAAAATTTCAGGACGAAAATGAGAAACATCTTGGGCTTAACTGATATTACAATCGATAACTACTTCCGGGTAAATGGGGGGTCCCATAAGACGATCGGAAACACGCACCTTTAAACAGTCTATATGTGGATGATTAAGTTCATGGCACATCAAGGAACCTGCTACATATGGAGGCCACGCCCATACACTGTTTCAGCGGAGAGTCATGTTCAGCAGGGGGACTAGTCATTGAGTGAATAAAAGTTAATATTCCCATAACCATTTACTTCACGTATAAGTACCACCCACAGAAGGGCCAGTTGACGGATAGAGACCCGATGGCAGAGAGTGTAAATTTGGGCGGGCCCGGCGTTGCAGGACAAAATTGACGATGGACTTGATGTAAATTCGTATCTCGCCAGTCGACTGCAGATCGGATTAACTTCTTTTTTCACTGAGGATGATTAAGCAAGGATTTACCGGTCATGTTTTGGTTTAGCTTCACCCATTTCGGGATGAATTTAGTATTCTGCCACCACTAAAATTCGGCACCTTTACATGCGGTTTATCCGTTAACGTTGCCGAATTCGTAGCCTGTGCAGAATACTAAAGTCGTTCCCCTATTTCTGGTACCGTAAGACCTTCTAACCGTAAATGCAGCATCGTGGCAATTCATTGTTTCAGAGATTTCGAACAAACACAGGACTACAGCGAAGGTCGAGGTCAATGAAATTCCTTGGCATGAGTGTGGAGCAAAATTTTTCCTTAATTTTCTCTGAAAATGATAAAAGCTTGCAATAAAGAACATTTTGTAGTTTAAAGGCCGACTCGGAGATTCCCGATGAGGGCGCACAAATTTTTCAAACATCATTGTTTTTTGCATATGCATAATGTTTGGTCCATACACGTGTGAAATAACGTGACTATTAGAACTCACTGCCCTTCATATAGGAATGGAATAACAACTTTGGTTAAATTTCCGGATCTGAAATTTTCGTTATACCCGACCGGTGTCCTATGGTTACTGGTATACTGTGCATAAATAATTACTGCATGAAAACAAAACATCGATTAACCGTAACTTTCGAATTAAGTATTTAGATGACTATTTTTAATTACTGCCAAATAATTATATATTTCAAATCTCTTAGTCAGCCTTAATTCAGAATTAGTAAAATCGTCATGAGAAATTTCAATTTCATAAATCAATAAGCCCTTGTCGCAATTTCAGATTCAGATTCAATGCGGCGATCTTTGGAGATAAACAAAACGCGACTACTGCACCAATTTCAATGTGGTGAACTTGAAGTTCCAAAAAAATTACTTAAAATCAGGCTTCTAACAGGTTTGCCTTGTCTATTGGTAATGTCATAACTGCCATGAAGGGAATTGAGATCGTAAGTTCGTAAAACCCGAGTTAGAGACATTTTTGTGAAAAAAATGGCAAAGTTCTACCACATGAAAATTGTAGAGTAGCTGCGTGTAATCTCCAAAAGATCGTTTGAATCTGAAATGCGAAAGGGCTTATTGGAAATGGAACTGGAAGTGGGTGGGACTCTTATAAATATGAGAAGTCCTTTTTGGGACTATTACTAGTCCTGTCCCATGTTTCGGAAAGAATTTATATCTGCCAAGGCTACGATTCGGAACGTTAATGGAATAAACCGAATGTTAAAGGTGCCGAATTTAAGTGGTGGCAGAATACTAAATCATCCCCATGTTTCTTTAAAACAGTATGCCACGTAAGTTAATGGCATAAAATGATTATGCCAATATTGGAGGGAGTCATGCTCAAAGGTGGAAGGCCTAGTCTAGGGATTCATGATACTGACTACTTTACTTACCATTTGCTGGAGTTTTTGTTGTACCGACATGGCCGCCCATATCATGTAAAATCGGAAGTATTTTTTTCATACTCCGGAACGACCCCGCCTTGGTCTTATTTGCCCAAACCTTTTTCAGTTCGTAACATCTCCGTCACTCAAAGGCTGTTACACCTCTTGAATGAAGCTACTTCTTCTTTTTGGTAAGCCTTTGAGTGACATTACCAAAAGATCCATCATCGCGTATCTTTGCACTGGTGTACGCCAGCAATTGGGGATTTCCCAGTCTATTCTGTTTCTGTTTGGCCCGTACTGACAGACGTGACGATAGAAGCTATACGCCCTTCATATTCTCTTTCTGTCATGAAAGGATTTTCTTCACTGCGTGCAGGTAAGAATCCCAAGTAGGACTTGCCGATTAATTTCTCGGACTCCCGCCAATCTTGCAAGTTTGAAGGGTGACAAGCGGGGGTGGGATGACAAGCAGCTGGTGACCAGGCTCTCTCGATAAACACTGAACGTCAACTTCGATATTAACAAACTGGGTTTGAAAATTTGAAATACATTAACTATACTTTGAAATTATTACTAACCACATAAGTGGTCAATCAAAAATAGTAAATATCATTTAAAGATCAAGTTATTGTTGAGATTTCTTGATTTCTACATACGAAATACACGAGTTTTACACTGACCGTCCGGTATACTACCCGAAAACACGTTTATACAAACTAGGGGTATTTGTTTACCCCCCTGTGTTTGCATGCTATAACGGCTCTCAGCGCGCGCACGGTATTTCTCATGGCCAATTATGCTTTTTTTAGATATTTTGCATACATTTTTTAAACGTCCAGGAATATCGCGGTTTTTTACGATGACCGATTCGATTTTTTAATGCATTTCCTTCAATATTATCAAAAATACTAACAGAGGACGAGGTTATAGCGCCCTCATTTGTCCACTATCAAAATGGGCGTCGTAGTAAACTGCGAGGGTAGTAACGTGGTAGCTGCAGTCTACTCAATTGTACGGGGCCAACATTAAAAGTTAATTTAATTATATTTTAAATACTTCAATATTGTCTTACGTTGAGGTAAGACGACTCTCAAAAGTTAGTTTTGATTTGTCAAATGTTTACTTCGGAGATAGGTGTCAAAGAAGGTCAACGCAATTGGATGATGTTGCCCTATGACCTTATTTTGTCGCATAACATGAGAACTATACACAGCAGATGGTACAAATAGTCCGGGCTAAAATTGAGCTAGGTATCAACATGGAAGAAAAATTTATCTCGTGGTTTTTTCGAGATCAGAATTTTATGAGGAATAAGAAATGTTAGGTAAAGGCCGACCCGAACCGAATCCTGAAAAAACACCTCAATATAGGGGGGTTTATTTTCCGGGGGGGGGTCAAAAAAATAATCATTTTATGGTACATATAAAGACAAAATAAGATATCCTGCCCGTGTAATGACTAAGATTAAGCTTAGTCAGGTATTTAAGTATTTAAAAGTACTGAATGTAGTAGTATGATACGAGGGTAATAAGTTGTAGGGGGTCACTAAATAAGACCCCTTATTTAAGAAATGCCAGTGAAAATTCGCTTTAAAAATATAAAAAAATACCACAATTAGAAAGTAAGTAATGTTCAATCCAGAACAGTAGTTGCAGGGATAGTAGAAAGTCTTGGTGAGTCTGGTGAGGTGGCAAAATGCGGTATTTTGGGGTTGGCAACCATGGGGGGGGGGGGGGGGGGGGGGGTGCACTCAATATGCGACTATATGTGCCTATACAGATGTGAAGGGTTTTCTCAGAATTTTATGGAGGGAATTAAGAATATGTATGTTAGGTAAAAAGCCCGGTTCCTGAACGCACCCCCAAAATGGGGGTTATTCGGGGGGGGGGGGATATATATGGCACATATGAAGACAATAAAATATACCGTCTAGTGACCACAAGAATTTAGCATATTAGGGTATTTAAGTATATGTATTGATGTAGTAATATACAAGGGCAAACATAAGCTGAAGGGGTCACTAAATTCCACCCCCCCCAATATTAAGAAAGACGCTCAAATCCGGAAAATAAAAACCTACCCAGTTAGGAAGTAAGTAATTTGGTTTTCAATCCTGAAGAGTAGTTTTCAGATGATATATAGTTCATCTGTGCGAGTCTGGTTGAAGTATCAAGAGGGTACAGTACAAATTACGTATGAGATATAAATTTTCCTTCCAGGTGATACCGAGTCATTTTAGCAGGACTAAATTATTCCTTATTGGACGCAGTAAGCTATATGAACAACTTCTTTCATTTTTCAACAAATTGGAGCAAACTTCTGATTTTGACCCTTGTACAAATAGAATGACCCTTTTCACTATTTTAGACATTTTTCCCATTATAACTCCCCAAACCAATGGTTCATATGGTACAAAGTATACATTTTTGGAATCTTATGAACTAGACGGAACAATATGTATAACATTTCAACCATGATTGGGATTTTAAAACGTTGACCCTGTGTAAAATTAAATCGGCCCCTATGAATAAGTGACACCACAATTTGAGGTACTACCTACCAATGTTGATCTAGAGGAGTCCATACTAAATACTAAAGGGTCAAACTTTACCGTGAGGGGGTAAAACGTGATGTTTGACATGGGTCGTGCTCTACCTAATTTGATTTTTTTGTTGTATTTTTGTAGACTTGCAAGTCTTCTTTGTATATGTTCATTATTCAGTGTTTTTATTTCTTAAATGAGAAACTTCTCTGAAGAATTTATCTTAGAATGTGAGAAATCGTCAAGTAAAATTGTTGTTATGAGTTGAAAGTAAAAGAATACACGCATCAAACAAAATCGAAACATTTTGCCCTTTTTTTTTCAAATAGCACCTCTATCAAATACCAGAATGATTTTAATGCCTCATTTAGGGGCCTCTATAATCCAATATGTTGGAGAGTACAAAGCAACACATTTGCAACCAATTGCGATATGTCCTTAACAGACTTAATCGTGATTTTGAAAGTGGGACGATAGGAACAACAATTACTTTTCACTATGAGTTACTTATGCTCATCCGCAAAGGACACAGTTCAGTGGGTGTACTTGTACATACATGACATCAAAATGCACCTCGTGTAATATGGGTATCATATATCATCCCAAAAACCAGGGCAGTGTATTTTCTAAATACAGTGTTGAATTGGAAGCTAAGGAACTGTGCCAAGGGAATTGAGAATTGACTAGCTCATAGTGTCTGTGAGGTGCATAGACTAGAAAATATCATTGCCGCTATAGGAATGAGTTAATTAAAAAAGGAAATAATATAAAGAATTCAGAGGTCCGCGAAAGACCGACCCCAAAGCGACTTGTATGTTAAGGCTTATCAGATTTAGATTGGATTTAATGGAAAAAAAGACGGGAATCAATATGACAACGCTTGTGAATCTAACAGCTTGGTCTATTGCATTACCGACATGCTGAGAAAACCGACCAATGGCGCTGCAAAAAGCACCCATATTTGAGGCTTCACGAGAATCTAGAGAGTGTGATTTGGTGGCTCTCGACGCGTGAGAAACTGACCAATGTCACTGCAAACAAATATAAGAAGCTTTCTCCGTGAAAATGGAGGGTGGATAACTTTAAAGTGGCATGGCACATTTTCACAAAACATGAATTTCTTCAATTTGCTCTCAAATGATAGTCTAGGCCATTGAAGAACAGAAGAGATATTTTACACATAAAAATAAACATACCAAAAAACAGATAGGGACATGATATGAGGATAAAAAGCATCCAGGTAATTTGTAGGCCAACTTTTAAGTTTTCCACAACTTTATCAACAAAGTTATACTTACATGAATATTTGTGACTGTACTCACTGATATTAAAACCACAAAGGTTATAGACCGATCAAACATGTATGCATAGCGTGGGCAATATGCATACGGCGTGCGTGTATTGTGTTACACGCCATTTCGTCGTTATGAATTTCGCGTCGCGGCGGACGTTAATTATTAAAATCGTTGTGTTACACATAAGGAATGTGATTTGGTCTTAATCATTTCGGGTGAGGGCTTTGTATATAAAAAGCCATACAACCATGAAAAAATATCGATTTTGAAAATTCTTGAGGGCGCACTATTTTTAAAACGTGCCAGTGTCTCCTTTAATGGATTGATCCATTTCATTGTTTAAAGGTATGTAAAATCGATTCACCACTTAAGTGGATAAGGGGTTTGCCCACCCACTCCCATTACCTATTTTGTGTTGAAAGTATGGTATTTGCGGGGGGCCGGCCAAGATACGTCGTTTTTGCCGTTAAGGTTTAGCACGTAATCACTAAAACTTGACAAATATTATGAAGTCGAAAATAGTGAATATCAATATTTTCATCAAAATCCGTTGGTTGAAGAATCACTCCAGTGATGTAAGATTTTTTGGTATGATAACGGTACAAACGGGATCCATTTGAACGAGGCTCGCTGACCCCATGTTCATCGCAGGGTCCCACTATTATAGATGCGGACGGGCTGCGGACCATGTACGAGGTAGCCTATGCACCACCGTGGAATGATTCGTAGACTGCATGTGAATCTCTCATGTCCGGTCTTTAAAAAAGATTTGATGATAGTTTTTGCAGACACAATATTGCACCACCGACTTAAAGCAATGCAATTAGACCGGCAGCTTTCTCCGTCCGGAAATCTCCAAGGGCCATCTCACTGATCTATTTATAAACGCGTACAGACTTCAAATTCCGGTCAGATCGCAGTCCAATGATTAGTCGGCAGTTTTGCGTATGAATGAGCTTGGCCGCCACCGCCTGGTTATTGGTGAATTATCGCTTGTCCTTTGGGTGTGTGTGTGATATTGGTGTATTTTCCTCTGTGAGAGCTCTAAATGTGAAAGAAGCATATCCAAAGTTACAGTTCTTCCACGGACTATGCGTATACGTGGTGTAGTGTGCTTAAACTATAGATGATGTGACTATGACGTCACTTGTTGACATCCAGGACGCCCTCTGTTGTTTCTGGCAGGCAAAATATTACAGTAGTTCTGTGACAGAACACATAAAATTTCCCTTCTTATTGAGTTTATAAATGACTTCAGAATCTTCATTATCATAAATTGGTCACAAAATGCAGCTGAGCTGGTAGCATTAGCTATTATGTGTTTGATAAGAAAGTTAGATTATTTAATTCGAAACAAAAGTTCAGCAAAAAAAAACAGAATTTACCAATGACAAAGTATAGTGCTTTTGCCTGCCAGTTCTCTCTTACACCAACACGGGGGACGCACATAAAATAAACAATGTCAAATCATCTATATAAAAAGGGTGAAAGAATAAGGTTGCGATGACAGCCTGAGCGAAGGCGTGAGATACCTTTTCTGTACCACACTTATTCTTTTCTGCCATGTCTGATCGAAAATACGGTCGCTTACTGCTGTTAGCTGTTGTTGCAATGAAGATAAAATTAGTACTTTCAATTGCATCTGAAAATTACTGGTTATAAAAGGACTTAAATGTTTTATTGAACAACGGGTTTAGAGTGGACGTCCATGGAAGCAAAGTACTTAGATAGAAAAATCCCACCTAAATCACAAAGTTAATTAAAAACAATATATAAAGCAAAAAGGCAGAAGTCCCATGGCGTACTTACACGGGTAGCTAAAACGGGGTTTAAAAAAGGTCGCGATATCAGTGCGGGGTTTTAATTGAAATCACTTCATTACAGGAACACAAAACAAAAACAAACAAACGAAACACTTCCCACTTGCTTGAAGAAGACCTTTTAACTCCCTCATTTTATGCGCTTCTTCGCCTATGGAAAGAGCACAAAAGGTAGAAAACCAGTTTACATCATTTAGCAAAACTGATTTACCCAGCAAACACAAAGGCCGTATTCCAAAAAGGGTTGTTTTTTAGCGCGATTTAAGCTAAGCTAAAGAGACATGGGAGATTTCCAGAAAAGAAGCGCCCCC
>JAMKCH010036643.1:0-22854 GCA_023653785.1 Ophioderma brevispina | reverse complement strand
CTGGAATGTGGGCACAGTATAGTATGTGTGCATAAGCTTCCGTGGGGGCCCCAACTAATCAATTGCTCTGAAGAATTTCTTTAAATTGTGTTTTTGGTCCGTTTAATGGGACAGAACAAAGTACAACACAGTGGCTATGGGCAGGGGGCGACGACACAACTAATTCGCTCAACCTCAAAACGCAACAGTGGAATCACCTGAAATTGGGAAATAATTCTTTCTCTTGCGGTAATTAGTGAATCATAAACGACATAGAAATGTGCTACGATCACGAAATGCACCTTAATTTCCAATTCCAAAATAATAAATTTAGGAATAACATTGTTTTATCTGTGTAATATATGTTTGATTTTTTTTTTTTCATTTTGTATGTTAGTTAAAATGGTTTACTTATATGAAACAGGGCTCCCCAAGGCTAGCAGGGCCTTGCCCCTGTTATAATGCAAGTTCAAATGAAAGAAATAGCAAAAAGATATTACAGTAGAGGTAATTATTTATTACTCCTTGAAGGTGATCCACAAAATGCTAAAAATTTTGGTGTTTTCATTCATGAGGTACTTTATAGGAAATGATACATTCATGTTATATGAACACTTGAGTGGCATATCTTGAAATGGCAAGCTCTGTAGATAACATCTTACAGGCTTTGTGTAAGCAGTAAATAGGCGGGATATAAATACCTTTTTTGCATGCAGTATTGAATAGTGACAGGATGGCCCTCAAAAGCTCCGAGAAAATGAAATATAAGAAGCCTAAATAACCCCCAACTTCAAAGCTGTCGGAAATTTCCTGAAATTGTCAAAATGACTGAGTAGTGATTCTTTGAGTTCACTATGGATACCATGTCCGATTGATAAATATTAGGCATCAAATTACACATTTTTTTTTTTTTTAATTTTATCTAAAATATTCCAATTCCTAAAGAATGGGGAAATGTTTTAACAAGTACCTCTTCTGGAACTCTCCGCCCCATAGAAAAAGCTACCTACTATAAACTTAAGATCTCTATGCATGCTTCGGGCTCTCTTGCAGAGCAAGCAACTTTACTGGATGTTTGGGTGGGTGGACATATCAGATGGGGACTTGAGATCATCAATAGGTGTGGATTCAGGACAAATCCAGACATAGCCTTGCCGATGTTCTCAGATGACTTGCTGTTCTTTTGGGCTGCTTCTTAAGACAGATTGCATTTCTACATTGTGTGCATTATCTATCAGTGGCAAGGGATCAAGAAATCTAATGGTTTGATGCAGCCATTGGAAAACAGTATAGAATAATCTGAAGGTGAATGTTAGATCAACACCTGTTGGAATGGGGAGGTAATCACTGTTTAGGAATATCGAATAGACCATGAGACAAGGAAGGTTATGGACCACATCAAATTGCCCAATTGGCTGGTGGTTTGAATTCGGTTTTGTTTTACTGATTTTGATTATTTTGGGTTTGCCACATTGAAAGGTGCTCGCGTAATTTGTACCGTAGGGAATTGAAAACAGGTGGTCTTTGAAACCTGTCTTTGAAGAGAAATTAGAGAGAAGCAAAAAATTGTTTTGATTATTTCTCCAGACGAACTCATGCGTACTGTCTGAATGGAACATTTGTAACCTTTTAAAAATCAGCTTTTGAGTGAACATGCCCCGCCTCTACACTTGTCACCCAAAACCAATTGTGGTCAGTGCTTTGTAGAGTAATTGCCAAGAAACGAGAGGTACGTAGTGACCTAATTTAACATGAGAAATAAAATTTACTAGGGGTTTGCAGCAAATCATGATGGCCTTTGAGAAATAAGCATAACACCAGAGATACCACCATTTCTTACAGTACCTCTGATTGGTAATTCATGATTAAATGATATAACCGTATGAGGAAAACCCATCAAAAATAGACCGATATATGTATGCACCTATATATGTAAACATTGCTACAGGGTCTCTTTGGCTAATTACAACATAAAACCCTATAAACGACCAATCACAATGACAGTAGTAGCCGGGGAGGTAAACTAACAGGATGCACTGAAACCAAATGACGCTCAAAAAGAGACGTGGTAGGGGCAGGGGGTAGGAGGGGAGAAATGCATTGATAGTTAATATCTTGTGTTTGGTTTCATCATCTCAGATTTGCAAACACTACCTCCATCCATGCTTCTGGACACCCTCCAAGGGCCAGGGTTGCGATACACTTTTGGACTTTCCCTGTTAAGTTGGTTGCTGCCTGTCGCTCTGGAATGGCGTACCTGCCGCTGTAGCGAAGCGGGACCAGACGAGGGAGGAAGAAAGTAGTTCCTCTTCGGCGGGGTTCGGGGGAGACCAATCGGTAAGAGAGAATACCAATTGTGAATGATTGGGAGTACATACAATGGTGTGTTATTTAGATAATGAAGAAATGTGCTGTTGTTTTTTGTGGGGGGGGAGGTCAACCTCAATCTATCAAACACGGTTGTCTTAGAATCGTAAGTTGTTGTGCGGGGGATATACAGGGAGCTAAATAATCAGGATAGGCTACTAGATCAAGAGAGTGGAGGCATTACTGATGACATGAAACATGTAGGCTTATGGATCGCCGGTCGTATGTGGCGCTGTAGTGCTACGTCATCTCCGGTCATATGTCAGTTTGCATAAATTATTAGCTAATTAGGTAGCTTATCGAAATTGGTGGTGCTATTACTATCGAAATCGTCTATGGGCATTTGTACACAGTGTCACCCGCGTGATACACCATCACTCGCATAACTACGTCCCAAGACCCAATTCTGTATATCACTTGTCAAGGCTATTTTCCAATTGGCAATCAATACAGGGCGAGTCAAAAAGATTTTGAAAGGTTTTGTATGAATTTTTCTACAGCAGTGAAAAATCAATTGGAAATATTGACTATCACATATAAAACAAGATTATTTCACCTACTAGAGAAATTTTCAATTTTGATTTTTGAACTTTGCATTGCGAAGTTATACTAACTCAAAGATAGGTACCCATTTTTCACTCTGTCCACGGAATCACTGTTGTGGAACATGGCCAAAGAGACTTTGGATGAGTCTACAAGTACATCATGTCCTTCTTTGCTTTGAGTAAACTTTCAAATATCAAGAAAAAATGTCAAACTATTTCATTATTCTGAAATCAATAACAAATGATGGAATCTTACACCCAAAATTTAAAGTATTATTTCAATGAATGTTCGAAATTGTTCACGTATCTTTCCGTAGAAACTTAGAATGCAATATGTAGGCAATCCTATGCAATACAGCCGGTTGACCCACATTTTTTCACCGACGCCTTCATGATCTGATGGGGGGGTACTTTGGGGAATCAATATTTGAACACTACACACATTCAACCACCATCTGTCTTTCCCTTTGCATCTCAATCCTTTCCACTCCCTTCCCTCGCTTTTCTTTAGTCCCTTTCTGCTTGTCCTTTTCCCACTTTCCTGCTTAACCGGTAGCTTTAGCTTACTCCCTGGCCAGACCCACGGGGGAGGGGACAATGCGTCCCCTTCCCCCCGGCCTTCCCCCTGCCTGATATGCTACTGTTACTGACTGTTGTTAAGAAATATTATCAACAACAGTTGGTACGGATTAGGTAATGGTTGCTTTAGAAAAAACGAAGGTTATTAAGCATTTAGATAGCTTTAGATGACATTAACTCAATGGCTTTGCTGCTGTGGTCTTGAAGAATTGTAAAACCGTGGTCAAAATGGTGTTTGGCGGCTTTCCGTTAAGTTACCATATCTACACTATGCGAAAAGGTAAACTTTCGATTTTTTTTACCGTTGACAGTGGATATAATGAGCTATTGTTTTCCATGTATAAAAATCAATTTCTAAACTTGTTAAATATTTTTAATATTTTTCTGAAATCGAGTGTAAATCTTTTTGACTCACCCTGTATGCCCAACCCTTACCAGAGACGATTTTTATGCCTATATGTATTAATGTGTCATATTGATCAATTCATTGACTTACAAGGAATGGCACCAACATGAAATTAGCCACGTCCCTCAAATTGTTTACTACTGCCATGCTTTGATCTAGCAATTAGATAGACATTGATATCTTGTTTGAGCAGCAAATATTGTCAATGAGGTTGAAAAATGTGGTAATGATTTTATTCTTTTTATTTAAAGGTGCTTGTTCCGATTTATGTGTATTGTGTTCATTACTTGATATGAGAGCCTGGCACTTGCATATACACCCCATCAAGCAACGTATGAAACAAACTTGCGGTTTTGATGGTAGACGCAATAATGCACGTTGCAAAGCCCTATTCAATACTGTGCTAATATTGATGGTTAACCACTAAAACGGTGGTTTTTTGTTTGTATCTCGGGAATGAAATGGATTTGAGGGGCTCAAATTTCAGGACGACAATGAGAAAAATATGGCCTTTCATCTGATATCAAAATCGATACTACTTCCGGGTAAATCAGGGGGGTCCCAAAGACGATCGGAACACGCACCTTTAATATTCTTGTATGAGCAGATATCAAATGTAGCCAAACTATTTTCCAATGCTCAGGTTACCAGGATAGTTTTAGAGAGTCTGAAGTTTACACCCTTCATTCAAATAGTAAAATTGATAAAGAGTGCCTGTGGTGGCCATAACAGGGGTTGCCTATTGAAAGTAGCAGGTATGCAGAAAGGAATCTGGAACACAGACAATGCAGACATTCCACAGCACAGCTGCAAATGACAACGGACAACCTGACAATATGGCCCTATGGTCAAACATGGATACCTCCAAAAAGCTGCTTGTCATTTCAATTAAACACTGGATCCATTTTGAGCTATTTTGACTTGTTTTAATGGAGAAAGAACCTGGCCTGATTTCCATTATTTTTAAGCCATTGACAGTGTTTATAAAGTAACAACACTGCTATTTTCTCAACAAATAAAGAGAATCAAGAATATCAACCAATTTTACCTGAAGAAAGTGTGGTGCTCCACGCAGACCTTCCAAAGTCTCTTGGCTGCACGGTGATTGACTAACTTGAAGCCAATGGTGCTCTCAAATTGCTCAAACTGTAAGAAGGTAAATAAATTACAGCATTGAGGTGAATATCATAAACCCAGTAACTTACAAATTTTCCTGGGGGGGGGTGGGGGACAGGACAGATTCTCATTCCTCACAGCATTTGTTGCAATGAGGACGGTTTTGGTGAGAATGACCAGAGTCGTGTTCAGCGACGAATTGGCATCACATTGATTACAAAACAAGAAGCAAACGCACAGCTATTCCGTTTGAACAGTCGGTTGAATTACTGACCCAGAAAATATCGTGCTTACATACTGTGTTAAGGGTATTTTTCACAGGTTTATTTATTTTCACAGTTGACATCAGCAATTTAAAAGGATGAAATTATTTTGATTGAATTGATTGCAGAGCTAAACAAACTCAATTCTGGTTGTCTTATTTACTGTATAATACCCATTTAAAATATATTGTGTGAATAGGCTAGGAAAGGATGCGACAGCAGCTTATGGGATACAAATTTGAGAATTTGATCAATTGTTTATGTTAGAGGCAAATAAAGCAAGATTGGTAACAAGCAGTTTGTGCAAATTGGAGACTGTGGTAAAATTTATGCTGGATTCAAAACCAAATTTTTATTCTCTGGTTTTTTTTAAACATTTTTTACTTTCAAGTGTAAATTTCAGTGTACTTCACCATTTTTTATTTCATTTTATTATTTTCAATTATCCAAATGGGAATTCTGTTTGCACAGATTCATTGCTCACAAAAAATGTTGACTTATGATAGATATTGTCAATCTTCTTCTTATCATGCCCAAACACAGTGGTTCTCAAATATGATCCAGCCAGAGATGGGTACGTCGTCTGGCTGCTTCACTGAATTCTGCAAGGTCCTTATTTGTGTACTGTTGCTCCAGCAGTGGGCAGACCAAGAGATGTTCCATTGTCTGTGGTGCTGTTCCACAACCACAGGTAGTGTCCTGATCTACTTCCAGGTAGCCCCACTTCTGCAAGGAAACCTTAGATCGGCCAATTCTGGTTCTCAATCTGTTGAGGCATCGCCATTCAGCCCATGAGGAATCAGCTCCTGGTGGGAGATGCTCACCAGGTTCAATACCAATTGAACCAATATTGTCAATAAAAATGCATCACATCTGGGAAAGGCCCCAGTCCTCAAATACCTTCTCAGAACTTCTCAGAACAAGGGACTACAGACAGGAAGAACGAATATTGATTTTTCCTGTTATCAACAGGTGAAAATGTACGCCAAGTAAGCCAGAAGTTTACTTATTTCATGGCACGATTACTTTGTGCATAAATTTGGCAGTCATATGCACTGCTGCATCGCTTGTGTAATCCAATAATGTCAATGGGGCTCTAAACTTCCAACTTTCCATGTTTTCCACTACAGTTAGTTTCCATGTGTTCTGCTACAGTTTGATTGACAAAAAATATCCAAGCTTAGACAGAGCCCCTGACACTTGGTAGCAAGTCATTTTATGCTTCACTTGCATACAAAAGCTTGTGGTAAAATACATGTTTAAGTATGCCAGTCTAAATCAAGAACTACCTTGTAAGTAGGAAAATACCCCATATTCTTAAGTCACAGGGCCTTATTTATATTCATTACTAAAAAAATAATACACTGTCATTGAAAATGATAACGGTGAAGCACCTTCGATCGTATTCAGTTCCCCTAATTTGTTTTGTCCACCTTTTTCTGATAGAGTTGCATGGTATGTGCAGGTGCTAAGACCAGGGTCATCATTCGCAAGTCTCCTTGTTTTAATGCCTATTTAATTATAGCTACTGGTCCAAATTGAAGAGATCAACCTATTTATTATTCAAAATTTTGGCTTGAGTGGGTAGAGACACAGAAAAAAAGTGAGACAGCAGTTCCATATAGGTCATCTGAATATGTGGTTAATATGACTATCTACTAAATATTTAGTCAATGGACAGGTTGCACCTTACTTGACCCTAGTGACCCTAAATGACCTTGACCTCCCCATCTGTATCCCACCTAAGACCCTTATTTCATTACATAAGCATACCAAATATGAGCCTGATCAGTCACTGCACTAAAAAAAAACACCTAATTTTAACCAAAAACGTGCAATGCATGTAGATATTACATGACTTAAGTGACCCTAAATGACCTTACACTGCCACACCTGTGCAACACTATGCTCCTTGTTCTGATGCACAAGCATACCAAGGAACTGCACCACAGACCAGAACATAACCAGCTAGTACTGGCCGATCTAAGGTTTTCTTGCAGAAGTGCGGCTACCTGGAAGCAGATCAGGATACTATCTGTGATTGTGGAACAGCACCACAGACAATGGAACATCTCCTGGTCTGCCCACTGTTGGAGCAACAATGCACAGACAAGGACCTTGCAGAATTCAATGAAGCAGCCAGACATTTTTCACACCTCTGGCTGGATCATATTTGAGAACCACTGTTTGGACACGATAAGAAGAAGCACCAAGTATGAACCTTATCTGTCTCTGTACTAAAAAAATAGAGAAAATTTTAACCCAACATGTATACTAAATGCAGGCCCGTAGCCAGGAATTTATGTGGGAGGGTGCGGAGGGGGGGTGCGGATTTGCCAGAAGCGGACCTTTTGAGCTGCGCTCGCCGGTTGACCCCGCACCCCCCGTGGCTACGGCCCTGACTAAATGTCTCCTGTTGCCAAGGTCTTCCCAATTAAAATTAAAATAAAATAACCTAAAAACACCTTTATTTGGTGCTCAGGTTAACAAAACCATACATTCTTGCCTATTTTGTACCGATCAAACAGTAACAACCTAAAAGGCAGACTTTTCCCCTGATTACTTCGGCAATATGAATGTCAGTCATGTACACTGTTGCAGCCCAAGTGTAAGCTGATAATGTCACTAGTACTCTAGATTTCCTACTTTAACAGTTCCTGCATTACCTAAGCCAGAAAAAAATAATTTGCCTGATATGCTTTAAATGAAATTAACCTTAATTGTTCTCTTTTATTCCCTTGAATACTATGAAATAAGAAACTGTTCCTGCCACAAGAAAATCCAGACCCAATCAAGCTGTTCAAATATAACTAGATTTATAAATAACTGCCAATTAGGTGGTATCTTAGTAACCCAAATACTAGTCTTTTGCCAAAGTCCAATCACCCCTAACCAATGACGACATTCACTACTATTCACATAGAATATTTATCTATTGAATTTCTATTTTGTCATTTAATAAATGATCTAAGTTTGATGTGAAGCACCTAGAGGCCTTGTGCTGATTGTTATTATTATTATTACCTTCAGTCTGTGACACAATCTATTAAGTCTGGACTATAATAGCCGTCATAATTTCTGAAACAAGTGGCACGCTTGTGTCTGTTGAATTGTGAATTGATTTCGGTTGTCAAGCACTCGTTACTAACTTTCCAGGTTTACGCATACGTAGCCTGAATTTTGTTTCAGAATTACTGATGAACAGTATACTGGGTTACAATTTTAAACTTTATTATCTTGTACATTCCTAAATACATATAGCACTCAATTTAAAAAACATTTAAAATTTAACTTGCTTTCTACAATTCAAAAGTGCTGCCCCTAGGGGGGTCTTGTCCCCAGCCATATAGTTATGACGATCTCTTGAAAATGACGAGTTAATTGGAGTACTGCACATATAGACTTTTCTATCAAGAGTTTGTGATTACTTGCTAAACGAATAGCAACGTCAAATTTAGGATTTCTTGGCCACCACCCCTGCAGGGAATATTTGGTTGCTAGCAGTCAATTTCTTTGACGATCATCTGTATGAAGGAGCACAATAAAAGGGAGCCTACAAAGTGGGGTATGTCATCAGCAGGCTTTAATAGCTTGTGATTATTACTGTACTAGTACTTCACGTGATCGTGTTCGTAAATTAGACATTTGAGGCATAGTGACATTATTCGGTGACCAATCAGAAATTACCATAAATGTATACGAGTTGTTGGAACATCAATTAATACAACAGTTTTTCTGAAGAATGGGGACAGACAGACAGATGACGGGGTTCCACAGGTTCCTTCCCACTATACTCTGTATGGCGGGGGACAAAAAATATAATTTCAAGTGCGTATCCTGCAGTCAGGTTGACTATGGTTAACTTGTGAGAGACAATATTTCGATCTTTGTAAGAATTCCTTGAGAAACTCAAGGTTTTAACTTGATTTTTTGAATGAGGTGGCATTTTGAGGACTGGCAATAGTAAAGCACTGGGACCAAGTCAGATTAGGGTAAGGGGCGACAACACAAACGAGTTTTGAAAAAGCCAATTAATTGATTCACAGGGCATAATTTGACTCCCAAACAAGAGGTAATTAAAATAATAATTATTTGAGTTACTTATGAAATATCCTGCAATGCTCCTGTAACATTTCTGGTTAACTGGATATAAGTTGACAAATTGTCAAAATGGGCTACTTAATTGGAAGCTTGGTAACACTGACATGATGCATCATATTTTAATATGGAGAGTGAAACCACATTACATTCCACAGTCATGACATCATTATCTTAATTCACCAGCTATGACAAAACCAACATAATGGACAATGTAACATTTTTCTTTTAGAAACCATTGTTAGTTTGACACTATTTTAATACCTTATTTTGTAGTAGTCTTATTTTGTAATATAGGGCATCTCACCAAAAATGTAATGTTCTCATAGCCCCCCAAAATACAGAATGAAGCATAAGGCAGCAATTTGTGGATACTCAAATAACTATCAAATAGCTGCCTTATGCTTTATTTAATTTTAGGGGCTATATCAGGATATTGGGCCGGGGGATAAAAATGCTAAAATCAATGTGGCATGAATCACTCACGCAGAAGTGAATAACCCAAGTCACTTCTTTATTCTTGCCATATTTTTCAGTATCACAGCTTTAAAGGGGCATTTTGTGATCCACAGCCTCGTCCCCCCGACTTACCTAAACTATGTTGGGATTTTTATATCATCTGAACCGTTAGCCTTAGTAATCCACGTGTGCCCAATCTTACGTGCAAATTCAAAAAAAAAAAAAAAAAAAACATTATATGAGGGAGTCTGGCCCAAACGCCAATGACAGAGAGATGGGCACTCCGCCTGCGGGCGCACCATTTGCATTTTTTGGATATAAGTTGACAAATTGTCAAAATGGGCTACTTAATTGGAAGCTTGGTAACACTGACATGATGCATCATATTTTAATATGGAGAGTGAAACTCTCAATACTCAAATAACTATCAAATAGCTGCCTTATGCTTTATTTAATTTTAGGGGCTATATCAGGATATTGGGCCGGGGGATAAAAATGCTAAAATCAATGTGGCATGAATCACTCACGCAGAAGTGAATAACCCATGTCACTTCTTTATTCTTGCCAATTTTTCAGTATCACAGCTTTAAAGATTTTGCTTTCTAATAGAATGAAGAGCGAAAGGTGGTCACTTGACCAAGAAGGACAAAAAGAGCTCTAGGTTAACGGCATATTCTTTTAGCGACAAGATGGTCTTGACTCAGAGGGTGTATTGAGTCAATCCCATAATGCATCAGTTTTGAGAAATTTCACCTCAATAAAAAACCTGACTTTTACACTCATTTTCAACCCCAAAGTGTTAGTACTTAGGGAAATTTTAGCATGATCATGAAATGTTTTGTGGTCCTCTAGCTTCTTGTACACTTTTTATCCCTAAGTACTGACATGAGTTCTGTACAGTGCAGTATAGGCAAATTGCAATGCATTATGGGATTGGTTCAAATACCCTCTGGTCTTGACTGTACATGAATTTTTACTGCAAAAGTGATTTACTTGATAAATGCATTGCTGAAATCCACATACTTTAAAGAGTTACCATAAAATATTCCACTTTTCTCTGTAAAACATTAGTGAGTAAATTAAGTTTCAAATTCTAACAGTGATTACCATATCATGTGATAGCATACACTGTTTATACAACAATTAAGCCTAAGGATGACAAATGCACCTGTTGACAAATGCACCTGTTTTCAAATGCTGCCAAGTGGCCAAGATACAATAACATTCTCATCCACCAAGGACACAGTTCAGTGAGGTCTTAGGCATGCATTAAGATGAGCTGATTATGGCTGCTATTCTTGAAGAGAATCTAACTTTAGACCCGGGTTTAAACCAGGTTTAGTCCTTTAGACCCGGGTTTAAACCAGGTTTAGTCCTTTAGATCCGGGTTTAAACCAGGCTTAGTCCTTTAGACCCAGGTTTAAACCAGGCTGTCCTTTTATACCCAGGTTTAAACCAGATTTAGTCCTTTAGACCCAGGTTTAAACCAGGCTGTCCTTTTATACCCAGGTTTAAACCAGATTTAGTCCTTTGGACCCAGATTTAAACCAGGCTTAGTCATTTAGACCTGGGTTTAAACCAAGCTTAGTCCTTTAGACCTGGGTTTAAACCAGGCTTAGTCCTTTATGAATGGAACTTTTTTCTTATGACATACACTGAAAGTGTAATGTAGTAGGTGAGAAAATTTCTCATGGACGGGTCGGAAGGCTAAGTAGAATCGTTAATGGCGATTTTATAAAATGAAGGTAGATTAACACTCACTTTTATTTTGATAAAATACCCTTTTTGTATGGGACACATTGTAAGCACCAAAAGCCACATTTTTAGATGATTAGCTGAGCTTTTACTTGTTAATCATGAATGAAATATTTTCCACAATTAATGATTTTTCTGTGATAAATCTCTTAAGGCTCATGCAGGAATGAACACTTTCATAATTTCTTGAACATATAAATACATGCAAGAGAAGATTTCGCCGAGTTCCTATACAGCTATTTGATTCGCACACAGAACCATTGAGTATCAATCTACATCCAGGACATCCCTATTTCACTCTACACATCCCTGTGAAAAAGTTTTTTAATGACTCTTATTCAGACATATTTCGACCGGCAATAGGAATTGTCCTGACAATTCATTTACATATATGTTTTCAATGCTTTTCAGGCTCATTTACTTCTATTGCTTCTATTTACTTCAAAAGAAGACCCTAAAAAATCGTAACCATAAGCAGCCCTGGATGACAACAGCAATTTCCAAGTCAATCAAACACAAGCACGGCCTCTATAAAACATACCTGAAGAAACACACACCAGCAACCAAACAACAATACAAGCAATACAAAAACAAATTAACTCACATTATTCGTATTGCCAAGAAAAAACATAACACAGAACAAATTCAGAAGCTCAAAAATGATCTCACCAAAACCTGGACATTCCTCAACAACATTCTAGGTAGGAAGGTATCCACTAAACATATCCCTGACCTTTTCACTCATAATAATAAGCAGATAACTGACCCGCTTGACATAGCCAACGCATTCAACGATCACTTCACTAACCTGGGCAAAAACTTAGCTAACAAAATACCACCTTCCAATAACAAAAAAAAAAAAAAAAAAAAACCCAGGTTTAAACCAGGCTTAGTCCTTTAGACCTGGGTTTAAACCAGGCTTAGTCCTTTAGACCAGGTTTAAACCAGGCTTAGTCCTTTAGACCTGTGTTTAAACCAGGCTTAGTCCTTTAGACCTGGGTTTAAACCAGGCTTAGTCCTTCTTGAATGGAACTTTTTTCTTATGACATACACTGAAAGTGTAATGTAATAGGTGAGAAAAATTTCTCAGACAGGGTCGGGGAAGGCTAAGTAGAATCGTTAAATGGCGATTTTATAAAATGAAGGTAGATTAACACTCACTTTTATTTTGTGATGAAAATAACCTTTTGTTGGGACATATGGTAAGCACAAAAAGCCACTTTAGAATGATTAGCTGACCTTTTACTTGTTAATCATGAATGAAATATTTTCCACAATTATGATTTTTCTGAGATAAATATCTTAAGGCTCATGCAGGAATGAAACCACTTTCCTAATTTCTTGACCATAGAAATAAAGCAAGAGACGATGCGCGAGTTCCTATACAGCTATTTGATTAGCAACACAGAACCACTGAGTATCAATCTACATCCAGGAAATCCCTATTTCACTCTACACATCCCCGTGAAAAAGTTTTTTAAGGCCTTCTTATTCAGACATATTTCGACAGGCAATAGGGAATTGTCCTGACAATCATTTAATATAAGTTTTCAATGCTTTCAGGATCATTACTTCTTATGCCCGTGAAATAAAGAAGTATTCAATTCTAAACGTGCACCAATTTTTGGGGGGCCAAACTGTAAGCCAATACTGCGGGTCGTGCTGCCGTACGGGACTTTTTGCAATGCAATATTGACTGGCATGGCCCATTTTTTGTTGCTTGGTGGATTGAATGTGGGATTGTCAACAAAAAACACCGCTTGGTCTCTTAAACGGCGGGAGGGAATCTTTAAGAATAGGGGCATCCTAGCGACGCCTGAGCATATCGCAGGACGATATAAAGAAACTGTCGCCATTTGCTGGAATACCTAGGGGATCCCCGGTACGGGTAGATTGGGGAAGGGTGGCAAGCAGGGGGGGGCACAAGGGGTTGAGGTCGGGAATGGAAGCTTTGTGAGAGCTAGTTTATGGAATTGTTGCCAAGAAGCATATTGGGAAAAATGAAAAATAAGTAATATTTGAAAAATGTAAACAAAGCGCTATTCAGACCAGATGAAAATTTCAATTTCTTTCTTAATTTCTGGAGTTTACGAGAGACAATAATATATAGGTTTGATTCAATAGTTGATAAGGATGTATTTTCATCACTGGCACAACATACTCAATTTTTGAAGTTCAAAGATATACGTTATTTGAGAGGGAGAAAGAGACGGCTGAAACCCCCGGCGTGAAAAAGTCCACTTTTTTACTAAAAAACACAGATTTTCTCAATGTTTCAATTGTCGCAAAATTTGGCAAAGGTTGAAGAAAAAGAGAAATAAAAAAATAAAGAAAGGTCGTAAAATGGGTAAGGTTACTTTTCGACATTAGCAAACACGTCTTCTCTAGGGACGGTTTTCTTCCAACATTTTTCATTTTTCGATTTCTAACTAAAAATATTCTCCAATAGATATCAAATTTTGGAAAAGTAAAAATGTAAAAAGCAAATGTTGGTGAAGGCTTGCATATATTGGAAAAAGTTAAGGAAGATCTAGCGTTTGTAAAAAATGAAAAAAATGTAATAGACAAAATTTTTGTATGTTTCCAAAAAATACACATATAGAACTCATGAAAATTCTAAATGTTTTTTTTTATGTTTTTTCCTTTTTTTATCAGTTTTAAATCGTGTTTTGTTTTTTTCGATTTTTTTTTCTCAAAATACGGGAAATTTTTATATTAACTATGATGCCATCCACGGGTTCAGCGAACAATTTTCTTTCTGAGAAATGTCTACTTTTACATACAAAATCAAATATTTGCCCAAAGTTACAAATAGAAAGTATAGATACTCGGAACTCAAGGTTCACAACTGACCTTAAAATACCATTTCTGTAGACACAAGCTTACCTCTCCAGGCCTAATTTTAATGTCTAGAAAATTATTTATCTTGTAAATAGTCTTTAAATCTTGGGCCAGGGCAAATCGGTTTGATCCCTCAGTCATGTCTCGGTAGATAGAAGGCCATTTGGACCACATACTCCAGGCATTATATCTACACCTTCGGAATCCTGGAAAGAGAAATTGGAAATACAAATACGTGCTTTATATTTTATGAGGATTCTAAATTGGTACTCTCCCACATTATTCAAGATTAGGATTGATATTATCCATTGATATGGTTTGGATTTGGGTTAGGAGGAATTACCGATTGAGGGGTTCGTTATTTGGAGTTGGGGCAAATGAAGATAAAACTAATCCGGTATTGTATTCACTCTGACTCCAACATACTGTGACGATGTCATACTTAAACATCAATACTGGATTTTGGCTTATTGCCCAAGCCTAGATCCAAATATTGGGCAAGTCGGAGATTTTTGTGATGAAGCTGGTGTAGGCAAAGAAGCCATAAATTAGTTACCTGATAAAACCAGTTAGAACAATAGGTCCAAAATTACTAAAATAATATTTGTCTTGATGAGTATTATGAAGTGCCATATTTTTTTGTTGCATATTGTTTTGACCCCTTCATTTATTCGCCTCCCATAGACTTAACTACTATCCTCTCCCATGATCCCAGTCGCAGCCCCTGCCCGTTCTGCTTCCTTTCTCCTTTTTCATTCGCGCCCTGGATGTCAGTTTGATTTGGTGCTGGTTGCAGGTTTTTTTGTTTGTTGAGTGTTGACGTACATCTCTTCATAGTGGTACTGCAACACACCAAAAGTTTCTAAGGCAATAATTAATTGTATGTTATTGTTATGCACGCTAGTACGTAGTACTTTACATGGGGTTACCAAATGTGAGGGGGTAACCCCCAATTTAAGGCTCAGTCATGACAAAGGCCTACCTAATAAATATCTGCCAACCAGTTGTTTGGGAGTGGACTGAGTATCGGCATTATCAAAACACCCATTATTCCGGAGGAATATCAATGCTACTTAAATTTGTTTCCTGGTTCAAAAATAGTTTTCCAGCAATTTCACTCAACAATGTGGCAATTTTTGCTGACGCTATTCACAAAATAACTCAAGTTTCATTAGTCTGATCATTTATTGATGTTCTGCTTAAAGGTGCTGCTGCAACAAGAGAGATTTTTTAGGCACCCCAAAATATTGTGGCACAATAGTAATTTCATAAGACTAGACACTTAATAGAGGTTCTTACCTTTGTATTTGGCTACAGAAAAGCCCAAAAGATAGGAAAAAGTGATTCTGGTTTGCTTTATAAAACCATAGGTGAATTTCGTATTTTTTGTTACCCAAAAAAGGAAAATTTCTCAGCTTAACCCTTGACGATTGGGGTTATTTTTGATGGAAAGTTTCATTCTAGGGCAAAAAATTAGTATTTTACGATTTTTTTTTTGTAGGACACATGATATGTTGAAATATCTCTGCACCTTTAAGTGAAATTTATTTCCAAGAAAGAAAATGGACCTCCTTTAAGACAGTAATTCATGTTCTTACTGATAATACGGCCCATCTTACTTTAGTTTTTCTCTTTAGAGAGAAGCTTACCCTTGCATGATGAAGGTCTACGCCATACATGTTTAGTTTCTTGTCATTCTCAAGGTAATTTGCATCTGCTTCAGCTGGTGTTTGGCCTCTGTACTAAAACCACAACTCCATTCATAAGAAGCATTAACATTTCCTTCCTTTCTGTATAGCATTATCTATTTTGAGTAAACCGCAAGTGTCGCTTAAAGTGACACATTAGGAATTTTTTTTTTAGGATAACAATTTTCTCTCAAATTCATCACTGGATCATTTTTAGACCCCCACCGAGAACATTTCGAAGGTTTATTGGAAAACTGTGCAAAAGAAAACCGCACACCTTGTTTTGACTTGCCTGCTATCGTAATCGCTCCACATAGAAACCATGCTTTTACTTTCTGTCGTGCACTACATAAAGTCCTAAATCATCATCTATTACATAACGACGGCGCATTCGGCTTATTCACTTCAGGTGTGATCTAATACAATTGGTCCAGCATTCCAATATGTAAAAAAAACGTGTTTTGAGAAAAATGAGGGCGCTTCTTTCTCTTCCGGAAAGCTCCTTTCTCTTTAATTCATCAATTCATCACCCCTTGATAGCCGCTGTTTAGTACATGTCTCTGGATCATGATAGAATCACAGTCAAATGTTAAAGCCTGAGGGGCAGCGTAGCATGGGATGAGTCGAATGGCATAAAACATGATAGTGAACACCTATTGTTACTTAACATTATATCATAGGTTTTCGAAGGATCCTCTAGTGTTGAAGGTCCCTTGTTCAAACTCCAGTAGGGCCACTTGTTGATATTTAATCGTTCATGATTCCTGGATTTAATTTGTATGAAGCTAGTGCTTAAAACTAGAGTTTCCATACTTTTGTGGTTCATTGGATCTGGGCAAATGAACCATGAAAATACTCTCATGCTTCAGAGGGGAAGGGTTAATCAGAGTCCCAGGTAAGGAAATCATACCTGTACATGTGCCTATCATAACCAATTTCAAGAAAGTTAGTGTAACCCTTTCTCCAAACCATCCTGGTCATTTTAGGGCTAACCCCTAGCATAGTAGTTACTCACTGTTTGATTACATCACAAGGAATTTGTCATCTAAATTGCAACCATCCCATAGCATACTTGTTTAAAAAATTCTGGCAATAACCACTTGTGTCAAACGAGTAAGTAGGTGGATGTTGAACTTTATTGAACACCGAGTTTGGACCAGAAATCCCGACGTCCACAACCAGATGGAGAGACAATGACAAACAAATTTTGGACAAGAATGGCTAAAGATAGAGATTTGTGGAAACATTCTAGGGAGGGGTCCCTCCATCATGCGTGATTTAAAGTCCTGGATATGGATCCTGGATGAGTCTTGTACAGCCGCTCGCCAGCCTTGAGAAAATGGCACTGTCAATTCAGTATTTTGTACACCACAGCATTGGGATAGGAATTCAATTCTGAGTGTGTTCAGCTATGAGCTAAGCTCATCACATTGCTTTCAGTCCACCCACCGATCTCCGAGTGACTACCAAGAGTGTTTTCAAGCATCACCGCCCAAATCAACATCACCAACCTAGATCACCCACTGCTGGCCAGCCATATTTTCTTCACCTTTTTTCGACTATTTTGCATCAGTTGGTACCATTCTTGTTTTAAAGTTTTCTCTTATGATTGACCCTACAGGCAGGGAATTACAAGTCAAGACTGACTATAAGCACAAAGAACATACGCTATTGTCTGAGAATGCTGGGCCCCCCCCAGCTGTTTGAAAGCCACATACCAATTGTCTTCTTTTTTAAGAGTGTTTTAATCACTGGCGACAACATTTTGACAACTGATTTTTTTTTTAATTATTGCCAAATTTCCGGAAATCAGAAAAATCGATTTACGGAATCTTGCCATATAGGGCCTACAAAGATCATGATTTGTATGTTTATAAGCACCCTCTATATGCCGATTCTCCATAGAAAGAACGTGGAAACCTAGATTTTTCATAAAATCATATTTGCCCGCACTGAAATTTGCGTAAAATTTACACAGAATGTAGTTAGTGGACCTCAAATATTCCAAATCAGGTTCCCAAACCTTTGTCGCTGGCGATAATTATTGTTTTAATTCATGGTTTGGTCACAATAAATGAGAGCCTTCAAACAGCTTTTGCCCCCATCCCTTAATGTTCCTAAAAACACAAACTACTTGCCAATACATGCAAGTCAACACCGATGCAATTGCAAAAATTGGTGGTAGATGCGGACTTCAACTTGCTAATTTTGCCCATACTCACCTGTGCATTGTCAATTTTAACTTAAGAGGCCTCTATAATTAGATTTTGAAGAAATTCCCGGTTTCCATGGGAAAAAAAAATATCTGCTAAATTTAGACCACTTTAAGCAAACTATACCCTGTTCATCTAAGGTGTAACACGACCCCTTTCTCTTTGGGTCAGCTTATATTCTACTTATTTTGTCAGAGGAGATGCTCCAGGTTGTGACAAATTACACTATAGCTACTATGTATATTTTTCTCATAAGGGTTGCATTATGACCTTGGATTCCTAGTGTTATCTTACTGTATTTTATCCAAGGTCATGTTTTCATCTTATAGTGAACACACTATAGTAATGTTATTTCTGTACGCTGTGGATTTAGCCATTGCTTGAGCTTGTTTCACACATTGATCCGTTATGCGTTTCCAAGACACCTTTGGCTATGGTGTACCAAGGAATTTTTAACCCTACACAAAGGCCCTATATAAACTCCCCCTTTTTAGAAAAAAATACGAACGGGGGGGGTCCTCGGACCGCTTGTGTTGCCTGCCGCGCGCTCGTGAATGATAAGCTAACATGAACCTTTGACCTTGATATTATTTTAGACCCTCATAAACAAATGAGGGTTTTGCATGTAAACTCCAATAAACCAGTTTGGTTCCAATTGAATTTCAACTTTTCATATATGGTCTTACATTCTTACAACTTGACCTCTCATTACCTTTGACCTTGGTATTGACCTGTGACCCATCAACAAATGAGGGATCCCATGTTTCCCCTATGATTCAAGTTGGTTTCCGATTGACTCAACTTTTCTTATGATGTCAATTTTACATTTTCAGGCTATTTTACAATTGACCACCTCACAGTTAGGTCCGTGAGGTCAATTTTTACATTTTCAGGCTATTTTACAAATGTTGACTCAACATGACTTTTAACCTTGGCATGTGACATTTGACCTCATCACAATGGGGGGGTGGCTTGTTGCACCTTGTGACCCAATTGTGGGTTTAAATCCCAACCTCAAATTATGAAGATAATTACATTGCAAATGTAACCCCTATTTCACAACAAACAGACATCACACAGGACAAAGTGATCCCTATGTTTCTTTCCGCCTGGGCAGGCGCACAAAATATGGCCCCTGTGCATTTATTACAGACAATTTCTACCTCAAATCCTGCCTGTTTCCAAGTGTCATAACTAAAACCATACTTACTTGTGAGTCTGTCAGCTCCATGACTTTCTCTTCACCTCGCCAGTCTGGTTGGGTGCAAACTTAATTTCTTCAAGTAGCGTGTCGGTGGCCGTGTTTGTTCCGGTCGTAGCGCCCACTCTCCCTTGTACATGTAAGGAGCCCACCAAGGCTTGGGTGACGAAGGAACAATGGCACTTGCCTTTGAGGATGTCATCCCGAGTTTGAAGGACCAAAAGTACCTGGAGAAGATATTAAAATGTTTGGGCTGTAAAATGTCTCACACCAGGGGAATGGCGCCAGAAATCAAAATTTTCAGACGTCGCATTGGTTTAACACGTACAAGCGAAACTTGATGAAAATTCTTATTTTTTATATGTTGTCCAAGAAATTTTTATTCCAAACCGTTGGAGTGAGAAGGTTAGTTTCTGATTTTTTTTTTTATGAATAACTAACCAGGACGAGTCGTAGGTAGGTCATGGGAACAAACCCGTGACGACCCACATCAAGCACCCAAATTGGTTAGTGGTTTTGCACTCAGTATTGCTGTAATTTCCTTTTTTGACATTTTGGTGATTGGTTAAATGAATGAGGCCCCCCCCTTTGGCCCCACCACCCCCTGCCTCCAACACAAGGTTTTATTCCCTTTGATGTGGTATCTCACTTCATTTATTGAATTGAAGATGGATAGTAGAAGCATTTACTTGGTTTGCTTCAAAATGAATGCGAATGCACTTTAATTGGCAATTTGATCCCACCCCTACGCAAAACCCTCGTGTGCAAAACTGCCCTAACCCTTAAAAAGGAATTTTGTGATTCACGCTGCCTCCCCACCGATTTATATCATCTGAATGAACCTGGCCAAATAAGTTAGTGGTCTAACTTATGTTCAAATAAATTCAATCACTAGATAATTCCGTAATGTTTGTATTGTTCTCTGTCTATAAACAGCAGCAGTTTACAGCAACGTGGCCTAAGTGCAGCACTATATACTAATTCGCTCATATCATCAAAATTCAATTCAGAATCAGCTGAAATTTTGGATTCACCTTTTCTGAGAGTATATACAGTGAATCGTGTCCCAAAAATCAACGTGCTAGAATCAAAAATGCCCTTAACCTACCCCAATCATACCTTCAACCCTAACACACCTTCAACCTAACCACACCTTTAACACTAACCACAATCCCAACCCTGTAATCTTCCAAATTCCATATACGCTTACGGCTGGGGTTCTCAACTGTGTTTGCCCTTGGATTAAAAAGTGCCAATCAATTGAATTACACTTTATTTTCTTCACTTTTTCTGAAGTTTTGTGCTGGTCGTGGGTCAAATGTCTTTGCTGTGGCTTTATTTGCCTGTGGGCCCCATTTGAGAACTATGGCAGTAACAAACCCCAAGAGGTCCACCACCTTTCTTACAACATCTCTGATTGGCTCATTACAGTGATAAAACATTATATAATCTCCGAGTAACCAATCAAAATGGTACCTTCTATATATCTGTACCAATCTTTTCCACTCCTCTGTATTGGTTAATACAATCAAAATAGCCCAATGTAAACCACTAAAATTGGTCTGCTAGGCCTCAGGGGTAAGGTTTCAAAAACACCACTGACAACCTTCCAATAATATTCCTCTTACTTCAAAAACAAAGCACCATTTGGATACAAAACCTAAGCTAGGCCAAGGAAAATGCTTGCCCGGTGCAGCTATCCACAGTGCATATTAATTTGTAAAATTATTTGTGAATTCATTAGTAAATCATGGTATTCCTCCAGCTTTGCTCGTATTTACATGTGGTCCACTGCCAATTTTGTATCAGTGCCCTACCACTCGCCATTCGACGATATGCAAAATGAGTAGTTTACCTATAAAAAGCTGATATGGACCCGAGCTTAGTCAGAATTGAAATTAAAAAAATGTATTGTTACAACCACAAGCTTTCTTTCTTTACAAACAGAGCATTTTTTTGAGGGCACCCAGAACGCAGGCCTTTGGCTGTGAAAACATCACGTTCACCTTCAGATCCCGCGCTATTTTCATAACTCAAGGTGATATATACTGTTCCCCTTCGACGCTCGCATAAATATGCATACCTATCGCGACAAAACACAAGGAGATCGGTTTCCAAACAAATATGCCATGATGCATAGTGCCTAACAATCTACTCCTCACGGGTTTTTATATTTCTAATACTATTCTAGCATCTGATATTTTCACAAGTTCAATAGACTGCGCTCCGACACTACTATTTACAGTCATAAAGGTGGCTCACACAATCGCGCCATATGCCATCTAACTCAAAATGGCCCAACTGTTAGCGATGCCTGTACTAATATTGGAAGGAAAACTGTTCTAACCCAAACGTTCCCAGTTCCAGATGAAAGCACAATCTGGTGCAAGTGGTGGAAGTTTGAACAACACTCTCGAACAATAACATCAAAACCATTCACAATTCCTGGACCATAAGGCCAAAAAGGACAAAAATGGTCTCATCTTCATTCGTGCAAAACTTTAAGTCAAGATGCATTTTAGACACTATTTTTTTTCATTTTTTTTCCCCAACTTTCAAACATGCCATCATAACTACTCTACATTGTTCCACCTTTTAAGGTGAAAAAATTAGTGGCTCCTAAAAATGGGCACTTTTCATTCCAGAGTGACGATACACAACGTCCATGACTTGAACCCGACAGCTGAGCGTGTTTCTACTGCCGACACGGCAAAAACGCTTTTCTGCTCACCGCTATATACCCGCTTTTTCGCTATCCTCCAGCCGTTCTTTGAAGGGACACACTGGTATGTGGCATGCTTTGACTGCACTTACCGTTATCATGTTTTCGACAGACCCGGCCAGGGTCACAATATTTCCCCGTTCCTAGAATTTCCAGAGAACTTCCACACCTTTGCTTTCTCTCACATCCCGTGTAGGGCCTATTTCCCTCACATTATTTATCATACAGTCTTGAGTTAAGGATTCGATTTCTTGTAATTGATGTACCACCAGGTTAGTGTAAAGTAAACTAAAAGAATATCACGTGTTCATCATGATACTATTGATGTTTACTCACTTTTGAAGGAAAAACAGTCAAACTGCTGATGATTTGAACTACGCGCGCAGCGGAAATCGCATTACCAAACAGTTGTGGCCTTGGCCTCATTCCTGCCCAACACGGCAAATGCCGCTATTGGCTGTATCCATTAACAAATAGCAGTATGCAACACGGCAAAAACCTCAGAGCAGGTCTGATTTTGCCGTACCGCGTTGCGTTAAAATCGCGATCGGTCGTTCCTGTTTCTCTTTCTACCGAGTTGGATAACGGATCCATCCCGTTTCCATGCGGTAAAAACGGCCCC
>JAMKCH010036642.1:0-20074 GCA_023653785.1 Ophioderma brevispina | reverse complement strand
TAACTTTTTATATATGTTGGAACAACAATTAAGAAGATACGCGCAACACAGTTCCTTTGACATTCCTGACTTCACAGCCACCTTAACGTCACTGGTACGAAGCATGTCCGCCCTGGCATTTTAATGTTAACCTTTGTTTTCAAAGGCACCAATTTGTGCAGGCTCTGACAATTCTACAAATTTCCAGATTGTAATCAAGAACATAACATTTTGTTATAAATCAAAATGGTATAAAAGTTCTCCACCTTCTTTTTGAGAGGACCTAATACTCGATGAAATCTCTTGTCCCTGGCAAGGAGAAATAACTTGCACTAATTTGTCCATAGCAATTTTTCCCATGATGCAACAATCACGCGGAGACAAGACGACCATTTCTTCATCTTTTCCGTTCGCTGAAACATTTTTAAAGGAGTCCAACCTTCCACATTGTGCTCGAAGTGTTTGACATCGCAATTACACAAAGTCTATTGTCCATCAACAAGTGTGCAATCTTGCTTCCTATAGGTAAACAAAGAACCTCTATACAGTTCTTAGAATGACGGTGATAAGACACTCTGCTCCAAAGTCCTGACTCTGAACATATGCTGACATTTTTGTCTCAGGAAGTTCTCGCACTCTAGTCCACTTAGACCTAGGTCAATCAGATAGTTCCAAGTGCTTATTGCACAACACATTGCAGGTTTCATATTTTCCAGTTCCTCCTCACTCATAATTTATTTATTTAATTTAACATGATTTAAGTAATATAATACGAAACTAATATAATATTCAGGGTCTTCACATGGGAATATCAAACCCTGCCCACGGTTAAGTTGATGCGAATACTTCTGATTTTGCCATGGCTTCCTTCACAAAAGAGACGTGCATAATCTCATCCTCAATGCTTGTCTCTTTAATTAGTATGCAGTAAACAGAGTGGTTTGGTATTATTTTCATGTTTAGGCCTATATATGTTTATACTTCCGCTTGTGAGAGAAACCATTCAAATCTGAATATATTCACCTCAGCTTAATAGTTCGGAACCTAGAGTCCTTCCGATTATATCGCTATACTTCATTGATTCGCCCAAAGTTCCTGTCGGTCACCAGTGAGGTCAACTCATAATGCCAATGGATTTTTCCAGGTCGATGAGGTCGTGTGTCGAAATATTGATTTCATTTCCACTTCATTTGTGTTGAATAACTTTAAGTGTTAACCCTAAACCCTGACGATCACCCAAACCGATTCGTACAGTTTAACCTTGGAAAATACATAAACAAATACCCACCCCCTCCAGAAAAAAAAAGCCCAGTAGGGGCATAAACACCAGTTCCATTCCAATTGGGCTAATTGCCTGTAGACACTTCAGAATCTGATCATATTAAAATATCTTTTGTCGAGTACAAAAGGTGCAAAAAAGGGCTGATATACCCTACCTACGATCGAATCTAAAGCAATTATGATCGAGAGCCCGTACCATAACACTACTGCATATCTTTTTACAGGAAAAACTACCAACATTGAGGGTTACAAATACTACTAACTTTTTGCTATCGATATTAGTAATATACAAAATACAACCAAATTTCGATATCGAAAAATAGTAACATTCAAACACTACTACGTTTCGCTATCGGAAAGTTCTTAGTTTTTTTTGAAATATACCATATCTCGATGCAGCACGGCCGGTTTTCCCTCGGTTTTTTTCCCGAGGGGTGCTCGCCCCTTCCCTCGGCTGGCTACGCCCTTGATTACACCAAATAGGGTGACCTTAGCGGAAACACCTAATACAAGCAACATGAGATCTATTACAGAATTGGCTTATAGACCCAGCTCAGCCTTCTACATGTCATCCATTATGTGCTGTTGTTTGTTTTACACAAATTTTAAAAATAACAATTTTAACACTCTGAATTTATTTGAAAAGCAATATTTTTTTTGCAACGTTAAAAGTACAAATTGAAGCTGTACTACATTGTATACAAGTGCCCATTACATTTTAGGTTAGATATAATATTATAAAATAAATATTCAGGCTAAACTGACATATCGAAGGAAAGACATATTCAGACGCAATGTGGGTTTCGATCTTAGCGATACCCCCCATTACCGTTCGAGAATTAACCCAACCCACGAAACAAGGCCAACTGTCGGTTTTTAGATTTTTGTTGTTCACTTAATTGGGTGCGTTTTATCTTTTTTCTCCAAACAAATACAAATATGCTCCCAAAACAAAGCGAAAAGCCGAAGTTTCCAGTTTTCGCCTTGAAATGAGCTAATAAAATCTGATACCGGCCATTATTAGTACATTTATATATTCGTGCATGGTTTTGAGTAGTACTAGCAAAAAGCGAGAGAAAAGAGACAGACAGAGAGAGAGAGATGATGGAAGGCCAAGAGAGAGAGCGAGAGACGGAATAAGTGTATGTTGTATTATTATATGGTGATTTACTTATCCAAAATAAAAGTCTAATTAGAAATGAACTATTCTTTTGTGAGATGTTACAGTTAATGTTTCGTTCACACGCCGAAATATGATAAACAAGATACCATTTTAACTTTTACAGATAAAATAACTATACAATAATATAGTGGAAAATGAAATATAATTTGTGATATTGTTGTACTTTCAATGTGAGCATACCAACAAATGATCAATTGTCTTTACTTTAGTCATACTGCGCACTTATATGTGCGAATCTCACACTTGTATAGAACCCAGTAGTTCAATAGGCAGGCCATTTGGGTGGACAATGCATTCCAGTACTACAATTACATTCACCTGTCAATCGATCCATGTTTAGCGATTTGCACAGGGATTTCATTGGCAGATGAATGTATTGTAATCCTGTGGAATGTATGCATCTTGTCCACCCAACATGGTATGGTGGCTGACGTCATATTGAATACGGTCTATAGCGGGAAATTGGCCCTGCTCTATCTGTATTTATAAATTTATAAATATTTTATGAACCAATTGCCTGTTTCAATTGAAGGCTGTTTCAAGAAGGGAAAAAAACGACTGACATGGACATTGTATCATGATTACAGTGATGTACATGGCTTAAAGAAACCAGGCGATTTCTTAATGAATCCATGAAATAAAACAGATAATGAATGTTCATTCGTGCAAGAAATTCAGGTCAAATTTGACTTTTTCATTTTCAAGGAAAAAGTCACAATTTGACCACATGATGCAGGGATATTTTACGATCACACTCCTACTAGAGGAATATTGCGATACGACCACACAAAGAACAATGTGAATAACCAAAGATGGACGGGTATAAGGTCACTATAAACATTTATGTTTAAATGTTCAAGGTTTTCTGATCAAGCGGTGCACACATGGAGGCGAATTCTTGGAACAATTGAACATGCATGTCTTACGTCCTTATCGTCTATTGGATTTCTGTCGTTTTGTACCACAGAAAGTACAGAATTATCTTTAATTACATATTGGCATTTAGTCCTATCCACGTCAGTGTGATTTAACATATTGGCAAGCATTATAAATATGCAAAAAACAAACAAACAAACAAGCGATTTGGCATGGGCGGTCCCATGATGCAGACATGACATTCAGAAGCATGAATGACTAACTTGTTTCCGTTATTCATAAAAATGAACCATACAAATAAAACAAATCCCTTACAATTGGGTTGACGCCTCAATCCCAACGTAATGAAACAAAAATACAAATTAAAAACTATTTACGTATGGCACTAATGGGTTTCGCATTTTAGCACTTTTACGTTTGACTTTTTCATGTGTTTAGGTTTACACGTGCAATTTCAAGTTTTCTACTTAGCCGATTGTTTCAGAGCAAAATGGCTAGTTAAACACGTCATTGCAGATGTTCTAAAATACGTACATGCACACATAATTATTATGTTGTACAAGTAAATAATACACCATGTGTAGACTATACTATTGTGGTTGCAGTAAACAAGGAGATGTACCACATGTAGTCTTAAAGGAAACTATACTATTGTGGTTGCAACGAATGTAAACAAGTAACATCATAAAGGTCACAAGTCACATTATCTCACATACGAATCATCTCGCGTATCACATAGAGTTCATGTTTAGTGTTAGCCGTACAAAGCTTATAGGCATAATAACTTAAGTCGGAGATACCACAGATACAAGCATGTCAGCTATACATATGTCGGTGTATTATGTTACCGCTGTACACTTTACAAAGTCTGTATTGAAAGCAGCAGCCCTTTTTCAGATCAGGAAATGGGATGCAAAATCAGTAAATTTAGTTAGCCATCGAAAAGGTGAAATGCACCATTTAAACAAAAATCATTTAAAAAAAAACGTCAGTTTTGAGTTAAGCTTAAAATTAATTTCGAGTTACTAGTTTGGTTTGCATAGATCTTTTTTTGTAATTTCTTTTAAAAATGCAGTATTTTTAATAAATTGCTTTATAAGAGGCCTTCGAATGTATTGGTTATATTACACAAACGAAATAAATAACAGCTAGGCCCGGAAAGCTTTTTGTTGAGCAATAATGCATATTTGGGATACATTGCAATACCTTTTTTTTTAGAATATTGCAAATTTGAAGCTGGGAAATATGGAAAAAACGAAAACGAAATTGACCTCGGTAAACGAGGAAAACATAAAATATGCCTTTAAAATTAATAAACGATAAGTATTTATTCAACAGTGCATTTTCATGGTATGGATGACGATGGGAACATCTCAAATATCATTTAAATGGAGTCTACTGTCCATCCTGTCAACAAGAGGTGGTCCCTCAAATCGTTCTTCAATTGGAATTATTCTCTCTAAACAGAAAGAGTGGTAGAATCTTAAGTCGATTATTTCTTACGAGGCAATACATTATCTTTGTATCTGCCGCCTACGTTGCCCGGTGGGTCGTAGTTGAACACGGCGTACACCTGGTTGTTTTTCACAGCAACACCGATGCCAAGTCGCTTACTTTCTTTCCAAACAGCTTGAGTAAAATGACCTGACGGAAAACAAATATAAATTCGTCAGTCAATGGTAAGAAAGTAGTGCACATTTAATCATTGTAATTATGACCCAAATGACATGGTACGGCATGATACATATAATAGAAAAATACAGAAAATAAAACTGAAGTCATAAATTATACAGTACACCTTGTTTTACAAGACATGGTTGGCCTGGTAGGATATGTGCATAGGGTATAGGTACAGGAACAAAAATGCACTTACAAACCAAGATAATTTGGCTTCGTTACTAACCGCATGGATTACGAATGTTTATATTCCATGGTATATAACAAACTAAGCAATTCCATGATTGGTCTGTACTCGGCGATAGTCAGTCAGGGAGTGTCAACTGAAAAAACTGAGCTATTATGGGGACGAAGTTCGTCTCGGGAGGCTAGCCCCATGTACACACATCTCAAGTACACAAGATTTGAGTGATTAATATGTTGCCAGCCTGACAGAACCCCTGAAAAGCAATCTAAGTGCTTGCAAATGGTGCCTTAAGGAGAGGGGGCCAGACAAAGATTGTACAGTGTTCACATCTTTAAAGTGATCCAATCATGTTGAAAAGCACACCACGTAATGTGTCTAACCATAATACGGATTCAGAAAAAGATAGGTTGTAATATGTACAGACTAAACTTTCAGAGTTATAGGTAAAACAGAAAAAATCAATATTAAGGGTCAATTTCAATTGTACGGGGTAAACATTTTAAAGTTGCTCCGATTTGGATAAAAAAATGGTGCAAATTACTTGGGGGAGTTCATAGGTTAAAATAAGGAATAGTTTTAATGTATTAAATGCTTAGTTTCGATGTAGGAGTAAGAAGGTCAAAGTCATTGCATTCAATGGGCTTGATTTTTTTCCCCCTAATTTTCTTAAGCAAGCATTTGAGACACCAAAATCTGTATATCATGAGGACCTGCAGAGCCGCATGATATACTGGCCTTTCTCGATTTCCAGACTTCTTGTTCTTCTTTGTACTTGCCTTCAAATTGCGACTAGGGAAGATGCTAGCCTCGGTCAAGATTGAACAAAGAATTGGCCACGAGGAACCCTGACCAAGCCTTCTATAGGGTGTAAAACAGTTTGACCATAGGGGGTCACGTATAGGGGTCAAAAGCGGTCATTGTCGCGCTAACCCCCCCTTTTCCTTCTTCTCCCACAGTTCGTACGTGCTATCGATGACATTCGGTCACAATGTTTGCCAGGTGACTGGCCATATGGGTGTACACAGATTGTGAATCCAAGGGCATTTTAGGGGTCCAAAAAGGGCAGTCTCTCTAACCCCTCTAATATTTCAAAATGCTACTAGTGGTTACACAGTTAACGTGATCTGGACCAGACTTCGTCGGAATAACAAATGACCAAAGTGCCATAAAGGGTGTTTACAGATTGGGGTCAAAGTACACACCAGGGGTCATTACCGGTCGTCGCGCTTACCCTCCTTTTTGCTGTTTTCTGGCACAAATTCAATTGCTATAATCACTAGACTTGTCATAAGAGAACTGCTGACCCAAGGTCAATATGAGATGTTCACAGACTGCTGCCTAACGGTCTGCCGGGGTTCATAACAGGTCATGTCGCGCTAACCTCCTTTTTGCTGTTATGCCAAATATCAAATGCTTAAGCACCAGTCTTGGTCAGAACAACCATATAGGGGGTGTTTACAGATGGGGGTCAAAGATCATGAGGGGTCATTACAGGTCAGGCGCTATTACCCTTCCTCTTGCTGTTTCTGCCACAAATCAATGCCTAATCACCAGTTCTTGGTCAGAAAGAACCCGCAGACGCAAGCCTCATATGGGGTGCTTATAGATTGGGGTCAAAGTTCACGCAGGGGTCATTACAGTTCATGTCGCTTTTACCCTCCTTTGTTGTTTCTGCCACAAATCACTTGCTTTAATCACTAGACTTGTCAGAAGAAGCGCTGACCCAAGGCCCATCTGGGGTATTCACAGGACGGGTTTAAAGTCATAAGGAGTCATTACAGGTCAGTCCCTCAAACCCTCATTTTGTCTTGTTATGCGACAAATCAATTGCTATATATCACCAGTCTTGGTCAGAAGAACTCCTGACCAAAGGCCAATGGGGTGTAGGCAGAGAGTGGGGGCAAAGGTCAGTTGTTGACCAGAAGAAACACTTGCATAATTTCATCCTTTTTTCTCTCTTCTCTAGTCCTTCTTTCCTATTTTCCTGTTTTTTTCTTTCTTTCTCCCTCCCTTGTCAGAATTGGGGTCCAAAGGTCACGTGTTGGACAGAAGAAACACTACCTAAGGCCGGTATTGGTGTATACAGCCCGGGGTCAAAGTTCGTCAGTGGTCAGACAAATTGTACCCGCATGATATACTCGTGCTTTCTAAAGCACAAAGAAGCCTAGTCCTATTTTAATACTATATGAGATCCACCAATAATTGCACCATTTTATCCAATCGGAGCAGCAAACTTTAAATTGAGCCCATGGACAATTGAAAGACCCTTTTATTGATTTTTGCTGTTTTTAGCCTATAACTCTGCACTTTAGGCTGTGTACATATTAGAATAGAAAAACTATACCTGTTCTGATTCATTATGGTTAGACACATAACCCCAAAACATGTAACTTTTCAACATGATTGGATGCAATTTAAAAATTTGACCCCTGTACAATCTTTGTCTTGGCCCCTCTCTTAAGGACCACTTGCGCCACTTAAGAATGGGTTTCAGGGGTTCCTGTCAGGCTGTTCTCCCACATATTAATCACTCAAACTTTTGTACTGAGATGTGTTTACAAATGTGTGCTAGCTCCAGGGCTATCTTGGTTAGACTATCATATTGATACGGAGAGTGTGCTTTCTTTAACCTCGAGAAACAGCGGGTTGAGCGGGGGCGTTCGGGGCGGCTATGGGTTAGAGTGGAACATTGTATAGAACCACACTGGGCATTCTATTTAAATTCCCACATGCTTTGAACGGTATGGAATCAATTATTGATCGATATTAATTACCCTATTGAATACATGAATGTCATCTTTTAATCAATATCCACAAATTCAATGGATGAAATATGAATTTCAAATGGATTGGTTTTAACAGCAGGTACATATTAAGTTAGAATAAATGTGCTATATTTTTTTTGATACGAAGTGGAAAGCAACCGGGATGATAGTAGATTTTAAAAAAAAGTGAGACCCTTATTAAAGTGTTGGTCTGTCCATTCACAGTGGGGAAGGGATTTTAATTGCATAATTCGGGATTATGGTACTCATATCAAGTACAGAATGTAGTGGTAGTCAACAGGTTTGACCTTCAAACTATCATAGTTCACATCAAAGTTTGCTTGAGTGTTACTTGAAGTGTCGGGAATGAAAACACAGCATTTCATTTCGTTCAAACGTTGTCATGTTTATCAGAACTACGTTGACACGCAAAAAATTCAGTCTTAGCCGCATAGGAGAAATGATGCATTTCTTATATCAATGCACATCACATAACCACAACAAAGTTTGTCTTTGGCCATCCAAAAATGGAACAACCTTGTTGAATCGAGACTAGCGCAAAAGAGGATTATGACGTTCCTTGACATCCGGAAAACCATGCTAAGTCTGTTAACATTAACAGGCCTTGTAGTTACAGTAAGTCGATTTGTGCAGTAGTAACTTTGAAGCAGGGTTGAAATAGTTTTTGTAAGATCTGTCTTCGCAGGTGAATGGGGATTCAACCCTCAAATCAATATCACCCCATGAAGCAGGCAAGAGCTCTCACTTACTGTCTGCCAATATACTTAGACTATCAAGTTATGTTAATGATATATTTCCATATACATTTCGAAAAACAATCATGAAAGAAAAGTGTTCCATCAGTGAACCCCAACAAGATCATTGCTTCCAAATTAAAAAAATTATTTTTTCCTTTTGATTTATTCCAATTTACACTGATTTTTTATTGGCAAACGACAACAAACTGTGTCCAAGTGAATATTTGACTTGTGACCCTATTTGATGCCAAACCCATTCGCGGGCATTAGGACAGGCTTCACGCGATGGTACGAACAATTATTGAGTCGTGGCCCTTGGCTTTCGATTCAGGTGTTTGCGTATTAAATGCATCGTCAAAATACTAAAAACTTTAATATAAGCGGTTCTGTTTTATCCAATGGATGAGACAAAAGAATCATTACACCTCTCTGGAATGTCGTTCATTACAAGTTAATGTGTTGGGGAACCTTGGATATCATGCATTTCGTTGTACTGCAAACAGTCAGTGCAAATAAAATGGTTGGATTTGATCATGTTGAAACACAGTTGGCATTATTCATTTCCAACCAAGTGGCGGACAATATGATGAATAGTCTCCTCCGACGTCAATGGAACCGTCCACAAAAACGTAATTATAATTGCTAGCAAACCGCATTTCACTCATTTCAAAATGAGGGTTAAAATGCACAGATTTCAATAGATTTGGAAGGCCTGGGCTCGGTGTGATAATTTAGTATAAGGCGAAGTCCTCGTAGGGGAATTGAACCGAGCGGAAAAAAATATACAGGTTTCCTGCCAGAAAGTAGGAGACTTGGTAGAGAAACTCAGTTCACACACAGCATAATACGTTGCCCTTATTGTTTCAATGACTTGAATTTCGCCATATGTAAAAGTAATCGTCCCATAATTAATTCCATTTCAGAGTTGTGATTATTAAATTATCCGTTCTTATTGAATCTCCAAATCAAACTGAAGTTCAAAATCTCTCGCGGGCATTATTATACCGCAATCCTCCAATTAGATTGTGAGCCTCAATTTCAAAACAAGCCCGTGCTTGACTAGACAGTTTTGTTAGTACCGCGAGGTCACCAAGAGTTGGCGCTATACCGTATTGTCATACATAATCAGCCGAGGGTCGGCCATACCTCCTAAGTCTCAGACTTAGTATTAGAGTTAAAATAGCCGTAAGATTGAAGTACGGGTTATTTATATTAATTAAGGAATTAACATAACATATCACAACACCCAACTAATGAAAGAGTATGTCACCTATTTTAAATTAAATGCAAAACAAACTGGAATCTGAATGTTGAAACGTTACTTGATCCATCACATACATCAATGCATATGGCATTTGAAAATATAACTTGTGGAATCAGTGCAAAATGTGTTACTACAGTTGTATTCTACAGTTGTTACAGTTGTATTGCTCAGCATTTCATCGAGGTTACAGGTTAAAAGAAAAAAAATTGCAATAGTACTTCACTCAATTGAACTTATGACCTTGATGAAGTTTTGTGTCTTACCTGTACCAGGTATATGTTGCGTTGTGTTGTAGTTGTATCTCTGACTCTCATCATAGAACGCTTTAACGGCTTTGTCACCTAATTAATACAAAAAATAACGGTAGGAAGAGTTCCTCAGACATGTCAGATGATCAGATGAAATCGAAGAAGTGTATTCATGCAATAAAATATGAACAGTTAGGATGGTATTTCGAGGGATGCTTTTAAAGGTCCCAGGAAATGCAAATAGAATTGATGTGGTTAAGTTGTGTCAAGTTTACAAGGAGGGATCAGAATGAATTAAATGTATGGGTTGGTGCTGAATCATTAGTGAAACTATGATTTTTCAGAGAGCAATAGAAAATCCAGGTGACTGGTAGGAATTATTATGAACTGACTGAAAATCAATCGTTTCACTTGCTGTCAACTGGCCATGTATTTTTCTTTTGGCCCTCCTGTTTTTTGCATGGATGTCATAAAGATTGGAGTAGGTTTATCTGATTTCCTGGGACCTTTAATAAACTTGATTTAGATGTTTACTAGATTGCCACTTTAATAATTAACAACTTTAAAGCCAAAAGCCATCATATAAACATGCTTCTGCGGGAATATATCAAAGAGGGAATCACCAAAACCTAACAGATACTCTTAGCTCATTTATACAATCAACTATAGTAATATTACAATAAAATATTATTATAGGGAAAGATTATGGACTATAAAGAATTAGCCTCATTGTGAGGCTTTTTAAGCTCTTCATGGTACGCAATATGTTTTTACTTATATCCCATACATTTCATATTAATAATTATACTGATTACCTTATTGATTTAGAAAATAGATATTATTGTACAACAGCGATTTTATTATGGTGAAGTTCACTGAATTAAATATGAAATGAAATCAAAGAGTGCTCTCATTTAGGACTGTTCGTACAACCCAAAAAAATTACGAACCGAATTCTAGTGTGTGTTAATGTTTTCATCCAACAAAAATGTAATTTTTACATTTTATATTTGTAATAACAAATGAGAGTCTCAAACACGTCTTTCAGAATCGCCAGCCGGAAAGGACTAAGTACCACTAAATAAATTCTAGCAATGTAAAAAGTTTGAAGAAGACGTCAGAAGAAGAAAAAGCTGAAGTGAAGATGATGTAAGGTGAGGATGAAGTGATGATGATGATGTTTAGTGTTTACTTGTTGGTAAAAATCAGTCATTTTACTTTTTAATGCTATGTGTAACATTAACTCTTAAGTGGACCAGCGATTTCGTTTTTCGCCGTTTTAAACGCTGATTAATTTTTGCCAAAGTGTTATCCAATTGCCTAAATATCAGTTTGGCATATTTTGGTGTGAAAACACATATTAAATTGGCCATGGCATTTTCTACGAATTAGCATTAAAAAAAGCGGTGCGTTTGGTGCTGCTATTCAAAAAATTGTTTTGACCCCTTAAATCGTACTGGAGTAAGAGAATTGTTATTTCAGCAGTCAATTGTATTTATGTCCCCTACTATTATGAAGCCAAAGTTTGTGGAAAAGGAAAAAAATATTTTTAATTTTTCAGTTATTTTTAATTTTTGGGCGGGATAATTTACTTCACGTTGTGTAAAAATGGTTTTGACCGGCTTTTTTTGACAAATCCTGCGATTGTTCACCTATCATTTAACCTTCACGATTACTTGATTTCAAATAATACTTGAATTGGGAGCTTCAAAAATACCGTCGTACGCATGACAAGGAATTTAGGAAGGGAAATATTTAAATGAAACGAATTTGTATTCATTTCAGTAGGTAGCCACTATCTATAAACGAAGTAGAGGACTGGGATGACTGAGCTGGGAATATTTGGAGTTATTTATTGCATTACTCTGACATAGTCTATCATATTATTAAGAAAGCAACATACAAGTATTGATAACACAGCATTGAGTTCTAGATATTGTTCGTTTGCCTTACGGTGGTAAGTGATGAGGTCAATCGGCCAATTACTCAGGCGTTTGACCAATTTCACCTGCGGTGATAAGAAGGATACCAGGGCTTTTCAGAATGTTTGCCGTATTGACGGGCCACCATTATATGAAATGAAGCAGTAGGTGTTACTGAATAAGGCTTGAATGTAATGTAGCAGATGGGAAGTACTTACTAGATGAGAGGATAATGTGGAGAGAAGATTGATCGCTACGTATGGACTAATTTTATTCATTGAGGATTTCACACTCCACCGCAGATTTCCAGATTGCCAAGTCGACTTATGGTTCTTTGCCGTACTGCGTTCGAGTTTTGAGTAATCGCAGAGTTTTCACAATTGATAACTAAACCATCAAACATTTCAAAGAGTTGCAACGAGAGATTCAAATTAAGGTGTCCCCAAAAAAACTATGCAAAATTCTGCTTTTTGCATGGTATAAAGTTCTATCCAAAAATTCCCAATCGAAAGGAGTTTAAGCTGAGAAATGTCTTCTTGGGTACCAAATGTGAAATTTCTAATTTCATATAGGAAGGCAATACGAAATTCAGCCGATGTTTTCTATTGAAAAAAAGCATATAAAATCACCTTCTTTTTCATTTTAAGTTATTGTCTGTTTGACAAATAATAGTGGGGGAAATCTATTGCTGTTAATATATATGAAAGCGCTAATATCACAGAAAATATTGGAAAGGAATTGAAATCTCTCGTTGCACCTTTTAAACAACACAGTCTTTGTTATTTTATATTGGTTTTTGTGGCTTTAGTTTTGGTATACCGTCAAAAGTTCAGCATTTAATTAAGAGTGGATTAGACTGAGTGTTGTCATTTGTTCAGCGCTGCGTCACAATTTCTGTTGTGTCTCTATATTCATCTTAGACTCAAAACCTAAAGCTTAATCTTGAGAATAATTTCAATTTAAAGAGGTTTTTAAATTGGAAATTGGGATGAAATTGAAATCTTGGCATTTCCACAGAAATTGCTTGTATACAATGCCTTTGAATATTTCCTTTAATCATTGGTCAATGGGGATCTTTCCCATAACTACACAATAATTAGAAACTTACCAAATTAAAAATGGGATTCAGATAAATTTCAGACGGAGGACGAAGAAGATTTACAGACGCCTAGAGCACTATTAAAATTCAACAGTATGTTTGATTGGATAATTACAATATGCAGTTGTTTCAATAACCAATTGAAATGTCGCTTCCAAATATTTATGCTTAGCCCTCTTCAGCCTAGTTAGTTATATGCTGATGGCTAAAAACTTATGTCATTAAAATTCCATTGTGGCCAATTCTTAGGTTATACACATATGATTACCAAATTTCATGTCCAAGCCGCTAAAGAGGAGTTCTTTTGATCTTAAAAATTCGTTGTTAAATTTTGATTTTTATAACAAGAAATTCATTATGTATGTGTGGCTTATGTACTGTCAGATGGTTCTATCACAGATTTCTTAAAAATATGTGATAAACATATTAAGATTAAGTGGTGGAAATGATGTTGAAATGGCCATGTTTTAGACTTAATATGAAAATATTACCATGTGTTTCAGGATTTATGCCACCGTTTCCTTTGTAAAGATGGGACTCTATGGGTCCAAACCCGATAGTGGTCAACCAATGTTTGACTTGTTTACAATCTTTACTGCTTAAATGGGTTGTTTTAAAAAGCTCTGTTGTTAGTCTGTTGTTATAAAAGGGATTCCGTATCACAAAACAAGGTTGGATAAGTTTTAAACATTCAACAACCCCGCACTTTAACCCATACTGTTGTTTATCATGGTCATCGTTTAATAGACTTGGTTTAACAATCAAATTATTAAACAACTTGTTTAAAATGTAAAACAAAATACGTAAACAAACAAGTTGTGGTATTTCTTGAACAAGTTTTAAACAAGTTAAACGATGACCAGGGGTAAACAACGGTTTGGTTAAAAATTTTAAACAACTTGTTAATTTGTTGTGAGGTTATGACGAAAAAAAGTTCAAATAATTGTCTTTACAAATCTGAGTAATAAGCATTCATTTTCAGTCATTAAGTTTTTGTATTTCTGCTGACGTTTTTTACCGGTCCAGTAAAAATTCGGTTATTTCCTCATTTTCGATGCTAAGGGTAAAAAGCTTCTCCAGGATTTAATATAATTCCCTTTATTCTGGCTTACTTTTTAAAGTGCCCAGCCAAAGTTGCTTAATGAAATTTATATAATTCAAAAGTTTTGGTTTTACTGTAAGATTTTCGATGCCTTGAGAGTCGCTAGCAAAATGTATATTTCTCCATATTTGTGTTCCGTTCTGTGTTGAAGTTTGCCCCCGATTTTGGCGCACTTGCCGCCCAGTGCTGAGCGTATTTATTTCAGATTTCCAACTAGTTGGAGTGACCCTAATCAATGTTTTGAGCGATATTCGTTGTGTGCTTCAAGAGCATATCTTCGGGAATTTTAATTCCGGTAGGCTGGCGAGCAGAGAGCAAAAAAAAAAAAAGCACAGAATAAAAAGAAGCAAGGAGCAACAGAAAGGAAACACCTTGGAATACACCACTGAAAAAGCAGGGATTGTTAGTGTTGGTGTGAACATTTTGGCGTTATTAAAGGACCAGGACCAACGGGTGTGTTGAAACAACTTAAAATAATATATATTAATCTTTCCCTGAGATAGCCAGCGCACCAAAAGTGTTGGAAAAATGTAATCTCCATTGTGCGTGGCCGGATTCGAACCGGCTAACCTCTTTTACTATATAGAACGGCGCTCTTTTCAACTGAGCTATCAAAGTCTGGGTGGTAGAGGAGTGATAGATTTGTGTTATTTCTTAGGTGTTAGGGTCCGAAAGGGTCCAACGCTTTCATGCGGGATAGCCTCGAAAAGTATCTTTTACATATACAATCTATAGTTGTTTTGAAAATTTTAACTACTTAAGTTTTTAATGGTGATAAGGATTGAATATTAATGCTCTACCTTGGATAAGCCAGCGCACACAGTGTTGAAAAAAAATAAACCCCTGTGCGCTTGTCGGATTCGAACCGGCGACCTCCGTATTACGGAACGGCCGCCTAAAAATCTGAAGATGTTTTGCCTCAGCGATGAGCAGCAGACACCCCCACCCCCCCCTCCGGTTCGTTCAGAGAAGTAAGTGCGATTGGTCTCGGTCCATAACGTCTCTTCAATACCACGCCCTGGCCGTTACATAAGGATTTCCTTAAGTGGATATCGTGGGGACGCGCCTACATCACTGTATCGGACTTGCTTTGCTTTACTTGATTGCTGCTTGAAAGTAGATATCTGCGGGGCCTAACACATTGTCATTGCAAATAAAACCTATTGTCATATAATGACCTCATTGGTCGGAACACGCAGGCAAGTCGTTTGCACTTGCTCTATTTTTCATGATTAATGTGAGTTATAGTCAGATAATGTTTGAAAGCCAATCTGCCAATCCTAGGGAAGCTTTGGAAGAGCGATGTCTACATCGCATGGATTAAAAATACAGGGATCCATAATAATGGAGCGTAAGAGCCAATTTTTAGTTAGTGTTAACACGAACAGTTTTTAGACAACTGGCTTAAACTGTCTCTTGGGTGACAGGCTGTCTTTACTGTGGAATAAAGTGCAATGCTGGTATGCCGCTTTATCCAGTGTTTTTTTTTTTATTATTTTTTATTTTTTTTGTTGATGTTTATTGTCAAAATGAACCGTTTTTAAGACAACTGCTCTTTAAACGTCTCGGATACGGCCGCTGTTTAAGAATAAAGTGCAATATTAAAGGGTGCACAACACTATACGTTTAAGGGCAGGGGGGCGGCAAGGATAGCGTCGTTTTTAACGTTTCCCATATGTTTAGCACGTAATCACTAAAAACTGGACAAATATTCTAAAGTCGAAAATATGTTTGATATCAATGTGGTATTTTTCCGATCTAAATCCGTTGGAGTTGAGAATTAACTCCAGTCTAAGTATTTTTTGGATGAATAAACGGTACAAACGGAATTTTCCCATTTTGAACGAGGCTCGCTTGACTTCATGTTCAATCGCAGGGTCACGGTTATTTATAGCTGCGGACAGTGTACCAGGCCCGGTACCAGGTTGCCCCAGGGTAGCCCATGCAACCAACCGTGGATGATTCGTTACATGCATGTAGAAATCTTCCATGTGCGGTCTTTAAAAAAAACGATTTGATGATAGTTTTGCAGACAATTATGCACAACCGTCTAAAGCAAGGCAATTTAAACGGTCGGCGGCTCCGTACGGGAATTCACTGCCACACTGATCTATTTATAAACGCGCACAGTACCACTTCAAATTCCGGTCAATGTTCAGGCTAGTCCAATGACTCGTGCGGCAGTTTTGCGCCTATGACCCTATGAAGCTTGCCGCACCGCATGTTAGGAATAGGGGTTGTTTCAGTAAAATAACAAAAATCCTATGTGAGATATTTTGCAGTCTGTGGGGACCCGTTCCAGTGAGTTGGTATATTTTAGTAAAGGGAAAGAATAAATAGCTTGATCATCGCCTTAGCTTATCACAAAATGTTGAAATTCGATTCTGTGAAGAAACTAGGCCTAAACTTCCGTCCTGGCGAAAGTTTGACATGACTCGTAATCGGCTCAAAATAGTGATGGCGCTGTGCATATGCCCTTTCTTAAAATCATTCTAGAATTATAGGGCAAAATGAAAACTTATTTTGAAAGTTTCAATTGTGAGCGTTAGGAAAATTGAGATTTAAAGCATTCAAAATATTGTAGAGATTTAATAGGTAGTATAACATACACCACAAGTATAAGACCAAAAGCAACCTATAAGGACAAAATCAGATATTTAGTTCATTATAGACTGTCCTTACACTTTCTGCAAAACGTAATGAGATGGTGAGCATATCTGTGCTTTTCTTGCTTTGATGTAAACTTTTCAGTTGCAAAAATAACTTATAAGAAATTCTACAGACTTGTACCAAAAGTCACCTTTAAGATTACTTGGCAAATTTCAAGTATTTTGACTTTTTTCTGTGGAGCACTGATATTGCTTTTAATTGCGAAGTTTGGTGAAAAATCAATTTTACCTGAAACAGGTCTAATGGGGTCCATGAAATCCCCCTTGTTCACAAACGGGAATAGAAAGATCTTTTGTACTTTTAAAATCTTTGTTAAATTATTTAATTTATATTAATTATATATTTTTTGTCTGTTTGTGTTTTTGTGTTTTTGAAAATTACATGCTTTCAAAAATGGCAATAACGGTATGATCTTTTAACCCTAGTCTACCAAAGAGGGTGGTTACCACCCCCTAATGAATGATTCACTGTCGACACAAAAACGCATATTATCTAAGGCGTTCATTAATCTAAGTTTCATCCTCATTTAGCGAAACAAAAATGGAGGTACCACCTTCAGGGTGGTCAGGGTGTCCCGGAAGGTAGGAGGTGTTGCCACCGCCTTACTGGTTAAAATGGCCAAAAAAAAATATATATTTGGAGGTATTGATGAATACTGTAAGCAAAAGCTGCAATATGTGTATTTTTTCTATTTTTAGAGTAAGACACATGTGTATGTCTTTGGCATCATCAGTGCCAAAATGAATACCAATTTGCTTGCATGACATGGCGAAAAAAAACCGGATTTTGGAGATTATTTTCAGATACGGCATCTATTTTTGCAGTCATAACAACTCTTAGTTATGACGTCACGGTGAGTCATATTGTTAAAGCGTGATATGGTGGTGACTTCATTTGAAAAAAAGGATGTAACTACACTGATACCAAACACGAGTATGTTTTTCCCTTGTGTGTGAATGTAATAGAAAAACCGGACTGTGAGTGTGCAAATGGGGATAAACAACTGTTGAATTTTGGTACACAAGTACGTATGCATTGAAATCAGAAAATTGCATGCGAAGCACTTGCCACACCTCCTTTAATTCCCACAATTGGAGTTTGTTTCAAAAAGGTTACACAGGGGTAAAAAATAAAATGGTTCGATTGTGCTGAAAAGCACACCATGAGGTGATTGTTTGTCTGGTTACAAGGATTCCAAAAAGGTATAGTTTTGTACACTGTGGCTAATAATTTGGAATTATGCGGTAAAAACGTAAAAATGGTGAAAAAGTCCAATTTGGTTTGTACAGGGGGCAAAAATGAAAAGTTGCTCCAATTTTTGTAAATGTGGTTCAATATTGTTGGTTCAGATCATAGAATGAAAATATAGGAATAGTTTTGACGTTCAGTGTTGTTTTTAGTAACCTCCCCGCTTTATCCCCCTGTTCCCTTTTCCCAACGCTCCCCCTGCCAGTTCTCCGCGACTTTTCACTTCCTGCAGCACAATCCCCCTTACGCTCTCTACTCTTTTTGTCTTCCCTCAAACTGTCCTCCCCTCTTCCTCGCTTCCGTTATTCTCCCTCCGCTCCTTGATCCACGTCCGTTCCGACTCTGCACCTAACCTCCTTTCCATACGCCATTTGCCCTTTCACTTACCCATCCGTTCTCTTTTTTTTTTGTTTAGCCTTACCTAACAATCGTGCCCTTCTTCATTGACCTCCTCCCCAGTCTCCTTGTTCTTCTTTCCCCACCCTTTCAAATGTTGTCACTTCTTTTTCCTCCACCCACTACTCCACTCATTTCCTCTTTCCGCGCTTGTTCCCTAGTCAGCCCCCACCCTTCGTTTTTTTGTCTCTTACCCGAAAATGGCGAATAAAGTCAACAGCTATGGGCAGCTATTGGATTCGCTATGACATGTGACCTATTTTGTGGCTAACGTGAAACTAACCTAACAGACAAATTAACTATCCGTATTCAGTCCTCTAAGCTAGGGAAACAATGTGCACACAATGTTACCTGATCAAGCAACTTAACTTGACCCAAAATTGACTTTTTCACCATTTTTACACTTTTTACCCATACTCCCAAACTATAAGCCATAAATAGTGTAAACTATCCTTTTGGAATCCTTGTACCCAGACAAACATCATGGTGTACTTTTCAACATCATCGGACATTTAAAAAATTTTTAACCTAACCCTGTATAACCTTGAAACCCAACCTGGGGTCCATTAAGGGGGCTTGGCAAGTGCTTCCAGCAATTCCATCAATTTTAGAATTATCAATGCGTCAATAACTTGTGTGCAAAAATTTACATTTATCCGGAAGAGCACACTCTTTCACTACAGTCCCCTGCTACCTTGGTTGAAGCGGGTTAACAATAGAATTGGGGCGCCTCGTACCAATGTTTATGGAGTTTTTACGCCGGGCCCTTAACACTTACTGCATAAGGGGGGGGGGGTTTCCTGTACCCACTTTAGTTTTCAGCGGCGATGTTCACGTGCAATATTTTGGTTTATATTTTTGTATCTGTCTATCTTGTAGTTGCGCTTGCATTGGTGCAAAAAAAATTCAAATCATCGCGTCCTTTTATTTGCATAATTATGTTTGGGTACCTATGAGCCCCCTTATGCACTAACGGAAGTACCCATGAACAAAATTAAAAATCTTATTATAGTTACTTTGATTCTGATTTCATAATGCATACACCTAGTGACATAAACAAGTAAATATAAATTAAAAAAATTGCAAAGTATAGTATGCCATTGGAGCCATTATATTTAATATACTCATGTAGCGATTTACTCTAGGAACCTATGGTAAATTATACAAGTAACCCTAACAAATATAAAAGGCATGAGAAAAACATTATGTTTGGGCTTTATATGGTAAATATTGTTCATTCTTCACCAATTCAATCATCAGCCAAGTCTAGGGGAAGCAATGCCGTAGAAAATGCAGAACAAATTAGTGTCTTTTTCGCACATTTGACGCGAATTAAAATCAATGTTTTGGCCCTAATTTTTTTTACTGAACCCTTTCTTGAGTTTTTATTTCTTTATTGTGATGTCTTTGAAGCCTTCT
>JAMKCH010036641.1:0-30469 GCA_023653785.1 Ophioderma brevispina | reverse complement strand
GTTGTAAAATTGACCTAAATGACAAGTGAAGTTCAATTGGAACCAAACTTGATTCATAGGTGCGAACATTGGATCCTCATTGTTGTTGAGGTCAAAGGTCCATTCCCAAGGTCAAATGTCATACGCGGACCTGTCATACAAAACAGCGACGGCAGGCGACAAATGCGGTCCGAGGACGATGTCATTTTTTAAAAACTTAATTTGGGATCGCTGATTTCAAAAAATGGCATCATTCAGTTTCCCTATCACATCAGTTTTTTCTAGTCATATGGGTGAAACCTCAGGGAACATATAAAAGAACACATGAGCAAGGAGTGAGGAGCAAGGACTGAGTTATATTTTTTATTTTGTCTTAAAAATGCACATTTATGGAATTGATGAAGACAACAACTTCAGAAGTAACCTGTCATAGCAGGATATTTTTGTAGGGGTTGTTGCAATCTCCCATTGAATTTCCATACCAAACCCATGACAAGTTGATTTGGTATCAATGGATGGGCTATGGGTCTCCTCTATCCAGGATACCAAAATAATAGTACCACATTTCAGCAAAAAACTTCAGAATATATAATGCACGGCACCCTTCCAAAAATTTGGCGAATTTCAGTTTTGTGTGCGAGGTATAGGAAAATTGAATTTTCTCTTAAATTGACCCATAGCCATCCATTGATACCAAAATCACACAAACGATCCAATTTTTACTGTATTTTGGCCCCAAATTAATAAAGGGAAACACACATTTGATTAAAAGGAAGTTAAGCTCAATACATGAAAACTTTACGATAGGAGCAATTTTATGGTGTAACAATTTACACAGTGAAGTGGGGAGTTTCAACCAAAACCCACCCCCAAGCCTCAACTTTGATGGCTCCCTACCTCCAGGTACGGTGGTGGGTCGAAATTTTTTGCTAACAATGGCTCAAAAGATGTTAAAACGATTTACCTAAAGTAATTTTGCGGACACAATTACACCTTTTTTGCACCTGGAGAAAAACTCGAGGGGGGGGGGTTGCACAACAAATTTGTTCCATAAAACATGCTAAGGCAAGTCTTCTTGCCAAATAAGAATTATCGGGGGTGCCTTATATAAGTTGTGTTATTATAGCAATTATGCATTACCTTTTGACTGAATTGAGATAATGTGATTTAGTAACTTTATGGACTCGGTTAGTCACCCATCACAGAACGTGGGGATCTGTACAATATTGAAATCCACCGACCCCAAATTAACTAAAATCAACTCCAAACCAACGTCACCAAAAACGCTGTTGGGCTGTGTTATTAGTACAGCAGTGAATAGGGCCTTGTAATCGTGTTTGTATGTACGGCGGTCAGTGGATCTCATATAAGGTAGAGAACATGATACAAGTAAAATCAGAACAAACACCTTAACACAAACAAAAACTCAGAATCAACTTAAATTGTTCATGGTTACACTGGAAAGCAAAGGACCGTGTAAAAATTTTCTCTACTAGAAAGGCGGAAAACATCAGGAAAAATTGATAAAATGGAAAAGGTACTTGACATTCTGCGGGGGGGGGGGGGGTGGGGGGGGGTTATTTTTTTTCACCCCCCCCCCCCCCCCCCCCCCCCCCCCCCCCCCCCCCCCCCCCCCCCCCCCCCCCCCCCCCCCCCCCGTACCAGGTAATGTTTTTTCTTCAATCTGCACTGTAGTCTTTTAGGGCTATTTAGTTGTATGTATCATTGGTCATGCAGGCATAGCAAGACCTCAAGGACTCTGTTAGTGTTTTGAATCTAATTGACCTGTGATAAACTTGGTCTTCCGGAAACTATCTAACCAAAACACCTTACATACTATACTGTCTGCCGTAGCTACTGTACATGTTTTGTGAACAACAGAAGTATGTTCATTGTACCAAGCAAATCAATTGTCAAAAACCAATAATAACAAAGCAATAGCCATTCTTTGGAAACTAACATTTTCCAAGTTTTGATTTCCAGGGTCCTTGAGGGAAAACAAAACAATAGGGGTCGGCAGAAAAAATCAAAAACAAAAAAGCCTGGAAACATGTTGATTTCCCATAAAGGTATTCAAGCCACAACCCACTAAGGCATTGTCTGTCCCCTTTGAAAATCTACAGGTTACAATTAAAATGAAAATTGCCTCAGTGTAGGGATTTGTTAGTATTCGGCCATAAATAAAAATTATTTGTTTCTTAGAATATTAAAGGGCATACATATGAACTCTTTCCAAGATGCAAATAAATTTATATTATCTTATGATTCTTTATATGGAAAAAACAAAGTCACTGAAAATTCCATACATCCTGGCCAAGAAACTTCTTCTGTTCCCTCGACACGGGATAGACACTCAATTCTCTCAATAATAAACCAATGTTGTTAAATATTAGGGCTACTTTTTAGAGGACCACACTGACTACTAAGTATAATTTATGTTAAGGCGTAGAAAGTAGATGTAACGTTTCCCGTAACCGCCCGCGTTATGATTTTATGCCCGCGTTTGAGATTGCTGAAATCCCTAAAAGTTCCATGACTTTGCACGGAAACCTGGGCTAGAAGTGACCAAGATTGAATTTCCAATTAATATTCTGAAAACAGCTGAGAGTGGACCTTGAAAATCGACTAATTTTGGCCTAAAAAACGTAGCATTTCAAAGTTGATTCCATTGTACTGTTGCCCCTCCTTAAAAATTCCGTCACGCACCCCCTGAGATTTCCTACTTATTCTTTTCCTAGATTTTCGAACTTCTTTGCATTCGTTTTAAGAATAATAAGCTAACCTTTGCAAAATCTGCCATAAAACCCCAAAAGACAATGAAACTATAATGGTTATCTGTACAAACTGATCGTGCCAAGTTCAAGATTTCGATCAAGTCTATCAAAGTCTATGCGCGCGTAGTGAGTACAAGTAATCCACGACTCGTGTAGGTTTCAGTGAGAAGTGTGAAAATCATCGGCAGTCGGGTGCAGAAACATTCCATTTTTCGTATAAATTTCACATTTTGGAATCTTAGAATTTATTTTACGAATGCTAAAACCATCAGGAACATAGTAAACTAAGGTTGCGATATGTGTGAAATGAGACAGGAAAGGAGAAGAGGACAGATGATTAAAAATTTACTGGATGTGTGGCACGGCGCGGCGTGCAGTGAGCGGCTGGGTATAGGCATTTCCTATGTAATTTGAGAGGTGGTGGTGCACTACGATCTCATACAATTGGCAGCGGTAAATTCAAATAAACCTGGCATTGTAAGATTGTGGTTCGCTCTCTCATATTTACATCGATAGAGGAGACCAGCTTACACAAAATCGTCATAAAAAGAGCGCAGGACTCTGTGAAAAAGGTAAAAAATAATAAAAATAATTATGAAAAATAAAGATTATCAATGTTAATTATGCATAAAGCAGCTAGCGATTTTCCCAAGGGTATTATTCATAGCTCCCATGGGTCCAGGGATAAAGTGTAAAGAAAAGATCAAGTGTCTTCTTTTGATCACATCTTGTAATGTGATTTTAGTAGGTTTTAAAACAAGAACACTGCAAAACATTCTAAATGGAGGGTGTTGTTTTAACACAATAATTGTTATGTAGGAAATCACAATGGAAGGTTGTGAAATGAATGTTACTGCAAAATTATGATTAAATGAAAAAATGAAATAGTTGCCTCATTAGGATTTGCAAAAATAATGTTACGGGAACACATAACATTGAACTTTAAGTAGCCTTATAGGCAATTGTAGTTGTTGGTAACATGCATTTTTGTGGTCTGTAGGCTATGAAAGTAGGAGTGGGATGTTAGGAAGCATTCTTGGGGAAGAGTACAACATGCACCGTTTTCCTTACCCTCTTACCAAGCAATTTCATCAGGGTGGGGATACAAACAAATCGCAGGGCTTACAGTTATTAAAATAAAGAGGGGGGGGAGCTATGTTAATAACTCTCCTGCGTTCATTTAGGTTCAATTACTTGCATGTTATATCCAAAAAACAAGACCTTTCCAAAGTAAAGGAGCCTCAATTATTTTGCTTCTGAAAGAGTGTTCGGGAGAGCTGTAGGAGCTCTATAGAGCAATTGATTTCACAGAAATGAAGGTCTGAATTCATGAACAAGTCATGGCCAAATGGGATGTTGCCATTATGTACAGATATAAAAGAAAGGATGATCACACTTTGTTGATTTTTATTTTTTAGGCCTAAGGCAAAAACACTGCACTAGAATTTTCGCGGTTCTCGGCTTTCTAGGTATCAGGGTGTCTGGTTATTTGGGGATGTGTTTAGTTGCTTTTTTTTTGTTTTTAGGGGGAGGCTGAAATTGTGGGTTGCCAGTGGGTTATGTTGGCGGTGGTTGTGATGCATTCTGTTCAGAACCTTACCGGTCGCTCTGAGCCATTTGCTAACCGAGGTTGGCTGGAATTTGTTGTTGAATTGGAAGCGAGCCGTTCCTGCAAGTTGGTTAGATTGTTTGAATTGATGTAAATATGAATTGTAATTCCTTGGCTGCATATTCAGGCGACTTGTAAGTTTTTAGTGTTGATGTTGACTGCATATCTTATCTATCTTCCAATCAGTACACCACTCAGTAGTAGAGATTGTTGTTTAGGTGCAAATGGTGCTTGGTCACAGGAACGAGATCAACAAAGTGTGCAGGAGGAAAAAACTGGGCCGTAAAAAGAAGGTCTGGGTGGCTAGCTAGCGAGTGTGAGGGGCTTCAGGCGACTCCGGAAAACTCTCCAGTGACTGAGCCTGAACCCAGTAAAGCGGGTAGGGGTGTTCCAGATGGCAGATGTCACTTGGAAAAAAAATCTGTGTGGTAAGAGATTCAACAGTGGTGCGGTGTAGCTGTTTGTGGTAGACTCTAGTTTGTTCTGATAGAACATTCAAAGTTTGTAAGTGGAAAGATGTCCAGATTGAAAGCTGTAAGTGTCTTGACAATTGCTTGGAATATGACGTCACGGGTTTACAATAATGCAAGTTCATTCGCGAACAATTCCTTCGTTGTTTGTTTATTTTGATTTTGTAATTTATAAATGATATATTTTTATCATAGTGTTTATTTTGTTTTAGTAATTGTATATGTGTTCATTTAGTAGTTAGTTTTTATTGTCCCTATTTTAGTCATCTTTAATTTTTATTTCCAATTTTTTATTGTTAATTTCACGAGGAGGCATTGGCCGCCTCGTCTGTCGATGAAAGACATGCGGAATAGCGCCCTCTCTCCCCTAAGCGATTTCCAGACGCTGTTGAATGTTGTGAGAGATGTGTTAAGTGATCATGTGAATTGAAGTTGTGATTGAAGTTTCAGGAGAAATTAATGAATATAAATAAAATAATCAAAAGCGAGTAGATCCTTTGACTAGTCCCCCACCATGTACACACAGAACGTAACAGAACGATTTACTTTATTAATAATTTAGTGTTGATTTTATTTCTATTATATTTTTCATTTCGATATGGTATGTACTTCAAATTTTTTGTTTAATTGTATTTGTGTTTATTGTTTTTTTTTTATTTTACTTATTTAGTAATCTTATTTTGTTAAGTGTAATATTTAAGTTTATTTTCATTTTAACGATTTATATTATTAATATTTTTGTGTAGAGGCTTTGATTATTAATTTTTAAATATTTTTATGATCGCCCCGTTTATTTTTATTTACCATTTTGCTTTTATTTTTGAGATTTTGTCTGTTCTTGATCATTTATTTTGTAACTGATTTTTTTAAAAATATTAAAAAAAAAAAGGGGGGAGGGAGGGATGAGAGGCTGGCCCGGGGGGGGAAGGAGCGAGAGAAAGGAGGGGAGGAGAGGGGGGAGGTGAGGAGGGCGGGGGAGAGGGAAGCAAGGAGGGAAGGAGAGGCGAAGACGAGGGACAAAGTAGGGGGAGGGGGGGAGGGGGGATAAGGAGGGGGGAGGAGGGCGCAGCGGGGGAGGAAGAGGGGCGCTCCCCTACCGTCAACCACACTTAAACCCTCTTCCCTCCATACCCCACTTCTCCAAGATTCGGCTCACACCTTCCCCATCTTACCTTATATTTCCTACCCCAACCTCCCTTTCCACTCTACCTCATACTCCCTACCCCTTATCCACGACCCTCTACCATACCCCTCCTAATCTTGTATTGTGTCTATCTTTTCGACTCCCCGAACGCCCCCCCACCAGACACAACCCGCTGGTCCCCCCCAATTTCTGTACCTTCTATCCCCCTTAATACTCCTCTTGCTCACACTTTCACCCCATACATCTCTTCTACCCCCTTCATCCCCCTACCCCAACTTCCCTTTTCATCTTATATACCTTCGCCGCCTCCCCCCTTTTATTCCTCCCCCCATTTACTGAGTTTTTTATTTTTTAATTTGTAATGCTTTTTGGCTTACGAAGTAAAGTCTATAACAGAGTGCTGGGTGATAGACAATGATGTTCATCAAACTTTCTTTCAATTCCGACACCGTATGCAACAAACAGTGATAGGGAGGAGTCGAGCAAAGGTCTATAGGGCACAAAAACACTCACCCCCCGTGGAATCACATTAACACGCAAGAAAACAGGGCATAACTATCAAGAAACGCACAGAAAGTGTTACACTTTGTACAACACCTGTAACACATTTCTTGTTAGATAGTCAATACTATTGGTTCCTGTAGTTGTCTGGTGTCTTTGCATGTATTGTTAGTAGGGTCTCTATTAAGAAACAGGGAACCATTTTTGGACATCAAAGGTCAGTAACTGTCAAGTGTGAAGCTGGGTTGGCCTGGATGGTTGTTTTGGTATAGATAGCCAGGGTAGCTCAGACCCTGTCACACCAGTTCTTTCATAATATAGCAATGCCCTTGAATTTACAATAGTCGTAACAGGTAGTGCAATAAACTATGATTTGTCACACATGGAGTATGTACCTCTTAATTTAGAAAGTTTCTTTGTATGACAAACTAAAATATGATTCTTCATTTGAATGCACTGCATCATTTTATGAACTATTGTTTTGCTGCTACTATGTGTGCATTTGTGTGTGTGATTGCAGTGTTGTGTGTGTGTGTGAATTGGAATTAAGGTTAATTGGTAAAAAAATGTGGTAGATAAAATTAAAAATGTGGGTAGGACAGCAAAACAATTAATTGTACAGGTGGGGAGGGGGTTTCTCACATTGGAGAAGTATGGTTATCACATTGGGAGGAAAGTCATGTTATGTACTGCCTATAAGTACTCCTTTTAGGCTCTTAATTCCCCCCCCCCCAGTTCCGTGCCTCCCATTTGAGAACCCAGTTTCATTTCCAGAGACCATACTTTCCATGTCCAAAGCCATGATTCTACCAAAATTTTCTTAAAAACGCCTCAAAAGTAGCTAGAAATAGGGGAGATCGCAACTTTATTTCTGAAATTTCTGACAACATAGTTTCGAGACCCATTTTTTGGGGCTCAACTAAAATTCCCCCCCCACTGGTACAGGTGTATTAAGAAAGCCAAAATTGAAAAAACCAAACAAAGACCAAAAGTTGCAGGAGATTCTGTACGGACAAAATTTTATAAGTACTTCAGTGTGACAGGCTTCAGTGAATAAGCTTTTTCTGATATCTGTGTGGACAGGTCGGGGAAAAGTTTACCTAAAAATGGTTGATTGGTAGTAATTGGTGGCTGCAGGAAGGGGAATGGCTATACAAATGCAATTTAGATTCATAACATAGATCAGGGTTTAATAACTCTTGACCATTCTGACCGTGAGGATGTAGATTTGCTTCTACAATTTCTGAAATTGAAACCTGGGGGAGATGTCCAATGGACGAAAGGTTATTTTTCTTCAAAGTTGATAATAAATTGTGAGAAAAACACGCAGTTAATGTTGTACTGTAAGTAATTTTCTGTTACTATAATCTCCCATGGCCGGGCCATACCACAATAGCCCTTCCTATTCCTAAATGTCATCTTAAATTGTACTGATTTAATCCCTGATATACCACATTAAGCAATAAATTGTGCTAAAATGATTTTTTTAACCTATATAAAGGGGGGATGGCCCGAGTAAGGATAAGGTTTTCATCTTGATAAATTTGGTCTTCACTCCCAAAAACCCCATATGTAAAGTTTCGCGCCAAATTTCTCAATCCTTTTCAAGTGAGAGCTAAAAACGTGATGTTGTAAACCCCATATGAGTACGTGTAAACATTAATATTGGTCGACCAAAATGGGGTACATTTTCGCTCATAACTTCCAAACCAAAAATTCTTGGCCCTAAGAGTTCAAAGGGTAAATGAGAAAAATAGTAGCTTTTGCATACCAAATTTTGACCACTTCCGGTCAAATCTGGGCTTCTGGGGACGAGGGGGGGGGGGGGGGGGGACTATTTTTTTTTTGTGTCATATTTATTTGCATAGTCTCTTATTGTTTTGCTGCCCCTGGTTGATGGAGTAAAATCAGTGGTTGACAAGGACCAAAGTCGTATTCCATGTGTGGTGGAGTTGTTGATTGATGGGTGCGGGTAGTAAGGTAATGATGGATACAGGATCCAATGGGTTGGGTGAGGGTTGGGTGTGGAGTATTGGCATCAGAGGCGGATTCAAGTGTTGATTGCAATGTAGGCACATACATTTAATTTGGAGCCATTTTAACATATTTTGTTGTTTTCTTTTATTTAATGAGGAGATGGCATTTTTTAGACAAAAAAAGAAATGATAAGATTTCCAGTGATCAAAATCAATATTTTTGTTTTATAAACTAATAAATTGGCAATCACGTATGATTTGCAACTGTCTTGACTGGCCATTAGCCAATTTGGAGCAATTCTGGGGGAAACCCTTTTCATTATTTTTTTAAATTAAATGAAAAGTGCATTGTACATTTAGGTTTTACTACTGGAAAACAAACTGTTTTTTGTTGGCCTTAACCAAGAACAAATTTCACTGGCTATAGGCCTAATCCCCTAAACATACTTTTCGGAAAAGACTACAACCTGACGATCACCGCAAAAAGGTTGTAGCATTATTTGTTAGTTAGGGCAATTGCTCCCAAAACAAAGCGAGGGTCCGCTCCGTGATTTTCGAAAAGTGGAAAAAATGCAGTTAAGGGACGTTGATATGGGAATTATCACTAGCATGCCATTGGTTGCTGTTGGTACCTATAAGTGGTTTCACTTCAGTGTACAACTCAAACACCACAAATCTGGAGTAAGACACAGCCTTTTATTGCTCTCGTTCTCTTTTCATTCCATTGCTATTTATCATTTTGATTGTGTTAAGTTCTTTGTTATGCTTTAGGCCTATATGTATGACTTGTGATGGTCAATGCGAAAAAAAAAAACATCTTGTTACACCAAACAATAAAATTCTAAAAAATAAACAAGGCAAAGGCCAATATGCTGCATCAAAAGCTTCTAAATCCTTGGGTTGCATCCAGAAAACTTCCATAATGCATCTATTAATATCAAAGAAAGGCTCTTACCATACTCTTGTTAGACCCCATCTCGAATATGGAATAGCGGCCTGGGATCTTTACCAAGCCAAAGGACATAAACATCCTTGAAAAGTCCAAAGGAGAGCAGCCCGATTCACTACTGTACTGGGAATTTCACCCGTGAAGATAGTGTTACCGAAATGCTATCCACCCTCGGCTGGCTAAGTCTACAAGAACGCAGAAAAATTCACCGTTTGTCTCTATAAAATAAAACATGATGAATTTGACATCTCCACGAACTACATTCCACCCAAGACCGAAAGGGCAAGGAAGAGGACATAACCAGCAACAAAATCTACAACCCCCAATCTTGCACCCACTAGCCAACTCATTTTCCCACGAACAAGAAAACTGGAACTGTTAAACTCAACAAAACATTGATCAACAACAGAACCGCATTTACGGACAGTCATTACTCCCAGTAAAATTTCTGTGACCACCCACCTCCAGTCAAAATTCCCTTATGGCGTCCTGGAGGTTGATACCAAGTACCAATTATCATTGGTTTAATTCGTCAAAAGCTCTTCCAGATGTTCCAGCCGCTCTTATTCCCCTTTCCCGGCCCGGCCCTCCGCTCACCACTCCTCCTTCCGCTTCCTGTTCTTCCCCCATACTTCACTCTTTCTCCTCTTTTACCCCGCTTCTTTTTACCCTCAGCCGCCACCATCCTTACCTTCCTGTCCCGCAACCCCCCCCCACTACCCATCACCTTCTCACTCCCTCTATTCTCTTCCACTCTCTCGTCCCCCCTCCCTCTCTATCTTATTTGCATTTCGTCCCCTTTGTCCTCTCCCCGACTCATCTCCTTTTCTCCCCAACCCCAATATCTCCTCTCCTTCCCCCCCCTACCCCATGCCCCTTCCCCTCTTCCCTTTCTCCCCCTCAGCCCACAACCCCCCCTGACCCTATCTCTTTCCTTTGTTATTCCCTCCGTTTCCGTGTCATATATTTCTCTCTCCCACACATCCCCTCCTTTGTCGCGTCCCCCCCACTACTCTGCTCCCCCACTTTGTCCCCCTCCACAGACTCCCCCCTGGCTTTTCCTTTTTCTCCCCCCCCCCCCCCTCACCCCCTTCTTACTCTATTTCCCTCCCTCCCCTTCACTCTCCCTCCACTAAACTCACCCTTTTCCGTTGTCGTAACCCCCGCTATTTAGCGAGACACTCGTCATAGCCGGGACACGGCACAAGCAATGGAGTGTCTAGGCACGAGCAACCCTTGGACTAAACCGCTATTATACAAAGTGTACTGACCCAACTACCCTGCGTAAAAAATCGCTCCGAGGGGGAAACAACCATCACTAATTTCCTTTTTGGGCAGCAACAGTTATTTTCACTACACGTATACGTGATTTTAAACAAAATCCGCACTATAGAAAGCGCATTTTTCAGATACTTCTTTAAAGCAGTGATAGCTGATCTAGTAATCAATTCAAACTAAGTAAACAAACCCAAACGTTCCATTTAAATAAAAGCAAACAAAATTTTACAAAAAAAACACTTTTTACCCAAAAAAAACTAAAGCTAAAGAATCACACCGACAATTTCTAGGGGGCAAAACACCAGCACGACAGTAATTTGAACGACCTTTTCACCGGCCGAAATCGTCCGACATATACGGACATCCGCGAACAAAAAAACGGCCCAAAAGGCCGAGATAAAAAATATACTGTCGCTACGCGACCGTAATAATATTCAGCACCAGCATGAGTCAAACAAAGGTTAGCCATGCTTAGTCAAGGCTGATAAGGGACTTAGTGTGATCCAGGTGTGTTTGAATCAACCCACAATACCTGCAATGTGAGTTACCATTATATAAATACATGTAGTACTTAGGGTTAAAGTGTTCAAGAGTTTAGGAACCGGGAGACCATTTCATAATATGCTAAAAATTCCCTAAGTACTAGCACCTTGTGGCTAAAATGAGTGGGAAGACAAATGTGTCTAGATTTCTTTACAATGACAAGGTGAAGTTTCACTGGTCGTTATGAGATTAGGGTTAGAGTACATGAGTTGTTCTTCTGTTGGTCCAGACTTTCGAGTTCTATAATATTCAACCTTTCTTGAGCACTGGTAGATTCAACCCTAACCGTCTGACCTGACGTATCGGCAAGTTTGTGATTATCAGTGCTGATTATGTGGTCTGACACTTTAGTGATGTGAGGAGCTGAACAAATTGCTTGCTAATGCTGGTCGGATCTCTTCTCTAGAGAGACCCATACTGATTAACTTGCCAGTCCAACATTTACACCCCCCCCCCGTGGAGATCAAAAGCTTTAGACTGCTGCTAAATGGGATGACATTAAACCCCTTAAGACACAGCTGTTTGAAAGTTCTCATTTATTATGACAAAACCAGAATAAAGCAAAATATATCAATGGAGCCACACTTTTGATATTATACCACTGACTCCTTCCTGTATTAATTTATGAAAATTTTCATGTGGGCCACGTCTTTCAATGGAGAGTGGGCATATAGAATGTGCTATACTATCCCTATGAATATATTCATGTTAACACATCATTAGCAGATTTCCGCGTTTGTGATTGGTTGAGAGCTGGTCATAAACAGTTAATGCCCAGCAGTAATCGATTCTTATCATTTTGGTGTCGGCATGTAGAAAAGTAAGACATGTGTACAATGGGCATGGCTGCTACGGGCTATATTGTCTCCAAATAAATATTGAAGCCCAATATACTTGACCATTAACAAAAAAATGTATTTTTCGGAATATGTGTTGCATAAAACACAAACGTGCTTTTATAATATTCTGTAGTTGCCACATTGAAGACACCCGATTCTGTAATGGAACATTCCCATTTTGAACATCGATCATGCTGTTTTTCTCAAGTGTGAAGAAGACGAAAACAATGACATGAAAAGAGTGACTTTGCAGCTGATTTGGAGATTTAGTACAAAAAATGCAAAATAATGATGTGGCCTCGGGCAGGGCCGGGCCTGCCTCGCGGCCAAAACAAGCGTTACTCATGAAAAATCCATGAATGACCTTAATTCTTAATTGGTTAAAGTGAGTCACATGACCACAAATAGTTAACTATTGCGAGAAAGAGCGATCACAGGGAAATAGATGCCTATTTTCCCTCTGACGTAGAGGCCAAAGTGCCTATTTTCCCCTCAAGCTCGATACCCGTGTTATCAGTTCCTTTATCGGTGCTTTCGCTGTGGTCAATATGACTGAACATTGACGTTATGCATGATAATGCACGACTCTTACTTGTATTTCTCAAGTATGTGTACGTTCATATTAGTTATTGCTCTAAAAGGAACTTTGACGCATGGATTGAGGCTATCGTCGACATCGTAGCAATAAAAACATGGCGCGCCCAGTGCAAGAACACTGGTGGAAAACCTTCTGCACGGATAGTGAGAATACAAGAAACTAATTAGGCTACGTAACATGTTCTGTCAGTGTTCGCGGAGTTGTGTCAGGATAATAACACCAGGATTCTGCGGCCGCGGTGAATTTATTTAATGCAATGCATAGACAACGCTGATTCACGCTTGCATGGCTGGCACGGAAACAAAGGTGAAGCTATATCTATGCAGAAAATATCTATGCAGTAATCGGTAGGGACTTCAGTGTCATTTATTACCGAAAAAGGTGGAGCGGACTTTCCTATGTATGTCGGTCGAAAAGGCAGTCAAAGCTCAAGCTCTTGCTTAGCGCGCCTACAGAGTAGGCTACAGTACAGGTAAGGCCTATTGTCTTGTTACGTAGGCCTCTAGGCTAGTTTCACTGTAACCAATCAATGAACAAAAAATATATTCATGAAGGATATTAAAATCAATATGTAATGCTCTTATTCAGGATTTTGTTGTGTTATAGTCATAAAATTGTATGTTAGCTCTTAATTGCATATTACTGATACGTGATTTTTACGACAAATTCTAAATAGGTCATGGATCAACAGCACCTTGGTTCTCTTGTTTTAGTTGCTAAAATTTGCAGATGGTTTGACAACTTGACAAACTTTTAGTCAATTCTGTAGATTTGAAATTTAGGCAGTTCCTTTGAGACATAATTTTTGGCCAAAGTTTTCCAACTTAATGGTTGGTTGTGGAAGTAAAGGTGCATGCCCAATGTGTCAATCCTCACTCGAATCTGCCACCATGGTCAATGAAACCTGAGTTTTGGTGTCATTAGAAACTGAATCCTTATTTTGTCTCTCATTTTGCAGATTCTTCCATTTATGGTGCTGCAACTAATAGTTACAGTTACCGGAATATTTCTACCCAGTATCTCTGGGCTATTGGGAATAAACACAGTTACCACTATAAAAGGCATGTCGGATTCAAGTGCAATTTTGGAATTAAGGTATTATAGTGATGACCTTTGCTATGAAGTAAAGAAAATTATGTTTTAACTGGTGGTTACATGAGTTTAGGATGATCTGGGCCGGGGATGAATCCGTGCATAAACAACTGTGATTTAACGCCAAGAATCTTTGACATTTTTGTCCTTAAACATTCTCTGAATGCCCTTTAAGTAGCATGTGAATCTTACAGAGAATGCTCTGGGAGAATAAGGAATAAAATATCACATATATTTTTCCGAGTCTGGTGAATATTGACGTATAGTCACGGAATAGGCCAAGTGTGAAAAAACGCAGGTTTTGAACTGTATCTGGGCCATTCACATGACTAATAGAAATATGCAATAAACTTCAATTGAGGGCAATCCACTGCATATACCATCCTAAGCTGGCATTCTCAAAAGGGTTCTAACTTTAAATCAGGTTTATTAAACCATGGTTAGTCCTTCTTGGTTGGACCTTTCTTTTTTTTTTTTTTTTTTCTTTTTCTTTGACATTAGATTGAAGTGACGTAATACTTTTTTAGTAGGTGAAAAAAGTTCTGTCTCGAGTAAAGGCTTTAATTTTGATTGCGCTTCGCGAAGTGGGAATATCTATTCAGTCACTTTATACAGGTCTCCTTAACCCTATAGTCAAGGACAGGAATTAGGCGACCAATTGCGAGTATGTCGAGGTTGTCAATCAGCACGGCGCGGACTGAGATTGGTTTAAATGTGTATGGGCGGGCCATGTTTTTCAAACAACTTGATTTAAATGTCAAAAAATTGCCCATTTGGTCGGGTTTTCGGACATAACGAACACGATAATAACGAAAGTCAAACTTCTTTTTACTCAGATTAAATGTTCACCAAGTATTCTTCACGTCCGACATGTCTGCACCGTCAAATTACGTCAGACGCGCAATTGGTCGCCCTTATCTGTCCCTGATTCTGGACTGGACAGGTGTGGTGCTGTTATTGCTGGTGTGACATCTTGCTAAAATTTTGTGGAAAAAACGGTATAGCAGCAATTGGTCTACAAGGGGTAAATGTCCAGACCAGCAACGCTAATAGCAATCATTTTTTGACAATCTCTTGAGGGTAAATGTATGCCATATTTAGCAGCAGTCTAAAATTTTTGTTAGGGGGGGGGGGGGTGTCGATGGCAGTTACCATATGGGGTCTCCAAAGGGGCAAATGACCAAACGGCAGTTAGCAGCAATGTTCAACCTCTGGGATCGTCCAACCAGCAAAAATTGGCAGTAACAAAAATTGTAATTGCCAATAATTGCCAGTGAATGGGGGAGCTTTAGTGACACCCCCAGCTCGAACCGTGACCCGCCCCCACAAGCCCCACCAATTAACACTGAAAGTTTGTAAAGAAAAAAAACCCCAAAACAAAAAAAAAAAAATGTTATGGAGAAGGACCCAAATTCCCCCCCACCCCCACAAGAAACATTGGCCTTGGCAGACATTTGCCCCACTCCCCCCATTTGCAAAGTCTATTTTCCCACTGTGCCTACAACAAGATGTATGTTTGTGTGGTGGTGGGAAGTGATATGGTCATGATGGTTGTACCAATACGTAGGAACACACCACCTATGGAGAATAAACCCAGACCAGTATCCCTTTGACAGATGGTTCGCTAAATTAGACCAAGTCTGTTTATTAGTGCCTAAATGTAAAAACACTGAAGCTCAGATTAGCAATAATCAGTTTGGTTAATCACAAATCAAAAAACATCACCTAGTGGAAATTACTGAATGAGATAACCAGGCACGCTGATCATTAAAAAAGGCATTCCAGAATTATAATTACAGTCTGTAGTAAAGCTTTTGATCAGATTGATCATAACATAGCACTCAAAGATTTAATTATTTTTGTATTTTTGTCAGGTATCAGAATGTCCTCTTAAACTGAGAAGAGCTTATAATAGGTGGAGTTCCCCAGGGTACACTAAATGGACCCACCATATTCTTGGCATTGGCCAATGATGCAGCTGTTACAAATAAGTAGAACAAAAATGGCTCCGATCAAATGTTGGTTGAAAATTTGTCAGAAAATTAACATGGTCAAGATTCTGGGCATTAAAAATGTGAATAATCTAAGTGAGAGTGGTAAACTTTTTTATGTAATTCATCATTCAACTCCCTTCTTGAATATGCTGTCCTAGCATGGTATCCTGCTATCACACAAAATTTTCCTACAAGGACAAACAAAACCTCTCAACTTTTGGCCGGGGGTGGGGGGGGGGGATAAAAAAAAAAAAAAAAAAAAAACGGGGGGGGGGGGGGGGGGGGGGGGGGGATACCTAACAAGCAGCACCCTCTCACAACCCCTAAATTCAACAAAAGGGGCAAAAGGTCCACTTTTTGCTGAATTTTTTGATAAACAGGTCCAAAATTTAGAGAAATTTTGACAAGAAAGTCCACCTTTGGTGATAAAATGTTCAAAAAGGACCATTTTTAGGTCCAATTTTACCCAAAAAGGTCCACTTTTTAAAGTCCCGCACCCCCCCCCCAAATAAATCCTGCATACGGCCCTGCCCTGCAAGATATTTTTGGCCTTCCAAAAACATTGGTATTGTCATTCCATCCATTCTTTTTCTGAATTTGTCCCCATACGGGACGCACAGTCCTTGAAAATCGCAAGAAAAAAAATGCTGCAAAGGATGGGGATCCCCTTTATTAGGAGAATAAACATAAATGGTAAGCAAATCAAAATTGTCAATGAACAGGGTATACACTAGCTTCACGTTTTATGAGGCTGTTATTTTTTTATGATCAATAGGCACCTTTTATGGTTATAGGATTTGATCTTTCAGCAGGATATGTTTTCAACATTATTATTTTACGCATCAGTGGTTGTGACTAAGTTTGGACACAATTCCAACAAGCTTGTCATCCAAACTGTAAATATGGAATAATTTGAACTTCATTATTTTCACACTTCAGTATTTTAGGTACTCAGAACCCGGCTCGAATTTTAAAAACCTACAAAAATATTTATTTAGTGCATGCAGGTGTACATAATGAGACAAGTGGGACAAAAATAACAATACACAGAGAAGGTTGAAGATGTTAGCAAGCATGATTAAAAATTGTGACGGGAAAATTTGTTACTTTGACAGTAGTATTGAACGGATATCACAGGGTGGTGAGATTGAATGTTTTGTTATTAGATCTGTCTAGTCGGGCTATTTATGGAATTGATGTATCTGTTTGACGTGTTAAAATGACAACTTTTTCTCTGCTGTATTGAATTCTGGTGTTGTGTTGAATAATTCTAATTTTGATTCTTTTAATTTTTAAAATTGAAAATCTATTTGTTGGTGTAATGGGCTGTTGAATGAAATTGTTTTCTATTTGAGTTCAAATCAACTAAATGACAGCTATGACAAGGTCATTATTTTTTTTAAATCTGAGAGTGATGTTTTTTTTTAAAATTTAGTGGTCATTCTGAGCACTGGAAACAATTGGTTCAAAGGAAATGCATTCTTTGTAATCTAGGGTTATAGGGTCAAAGGTCAAAACCTGCAATTCAGACAGGGTGAATTTTGTATGACGCTTATTTTTATTAATCTTAATTTGTATTCTTAAACAGCTGTGGAATTTTATGCAATTTTATTTGGGAAAGAGTTCCAGCCCATAATTCATGTTTCCTCAGACACATTCTCGCATAAACATGAACATTTTATCCTATGTTTCTTAAATAGCAAGCATACAATATCAATCAGTATGGGGCATGGGTGATGCAAGATGCTGGGGGGGTAGAAGTTTCAATAAAAGTAACTATTTCCCTGTCATGTTTTTGTGATTTTCCCCCTCCTGTCATCATCATCGTTTGGCTGTGGAGCAGGCAACTACAAGCTTTCCATCCTGTATAACCAGTATATTATGTTGTGTAAGGCCAAAAAAGTATGTCTCAGAAGAAATGTGAAAAATGCAAATGCAAAATGCACTTTTTTATAGAAAAAATGCTAATTGCATTTTTGGCCCACTTTTTCCAATTTTTCTTTTTTCATTTTTTCCCCTGGAAATTAAAAAAAAAATCTTTCAAGTGAGTAAAAACCTAAAAAAAGAATAATGCACTAAAAGACCAATTTTAAACAAAGTGCACACGGTCTTCTGAGGTAAACTTGTTTTTTTTTCTTGGCTTAATGTACCACCCACCAATCAAATTACTTCCTCTTCTTCTGTATGTCATTGAGCAAAGTATTGAATTTCAAAGCCACTGTGAATCAGCCATTCTTAACCAGAATTACAAGAATACTTGATATGTTAAAATAGTGATTGTTTGTTTGTTCTATTCCAACCATACCTGATGTCGAAAGTGATACTACAGTTTACAATGCTTTCCTTGTGGTATAAACAGCAAACAACAGTGCATACAAATACAGGGATGCTGAATTTCACAATTTGGAGGGAATATCCCTGGGCATTCCCAATTGCCATCTTACCTCTACACATATTGATATGTGAACAGTCCTCCACATACTTAATGTGTGAAAAGGATCTCCACACAACTTCTATAATTATAAATACTAATGTGTGAACAGAGTCCCCACCCAACCTCTATAAATACTATGTGAACAGAGTCCCCACATAACTTCTATAAATACTGTGTGAACAGAGTCCCCACCCAACTTCTATAAATACTGTGTGAACAGAGTCCCCACCCAACTTCTATAAATACTGTGTGAACAGAGTCCCCACCCAACCTCTATAAATACTGTGTGAACAGGGCCGGTCCCAACACAACTTCTATAAGTACCTCACTGTGTGAGTAGGTCCAGTCCCCACACAACCTCTATATGTGAACAGTGTCCCATACAACTTCTTTGCATACTAATGTGTAAACAGGGCCTTTATAGAATTATGCATATACTCTGTGAACAGGGTACCCACACAACCTATGTACATACTGTGCAAAAATGGTCATTATATAAATATAAATATGTGAACATAATTTCCACACAACCTTTATACATGTGTGAACAGTATCCCTACTCAACTAAATACAAACTAATACTGTATGTGAACAGCCCCACATAACCTGTATACATGCTGTGTGAACGGGTCACCACATAACCTCAATACATACTGTGTGAAATTGATTCTATATACAATGGTATAAAAACTAGTGTGTGAACACTTTTCACACCTCTATACATACACATGTGAACAGTATTCCTATACAACTTCTATATATAGTATGTGAACAGTCTCTACACAACTTCTATACATACTGTATGGAAAGGGTCCCACACAAAATTGGCAACCCTGATACAGGTTATGTATGTGGTTTATTTGAATTGTACCATACCAAGCAAGCTTTCTTTTTATACAATTTTATTGAAAACTGCAACTTTTACATCAACAGAAGCATGATACCGGTTCTTTCATGGTAAAAAAAAATGTGTCAAATTTTCCAGGTACCTACAGGCCATTGGGTATAAAAAATGCATGTCAAATTAAAAATAGACATTTCTTCCAACAGAGTCACAATTTAGAAGCACTCTTTGTCTGAAATCAATCATGCATTTCAAGTTCATTACCGGCTATTATTTAATCTCATGTGTCCATTTACAGCGTAGCCCCAAGCGATCCACTCACATGTGGTATCCTAATTTCGAATGCCCTTTCTGTAATTAACTATGACAATTTTGATATCTGTGGGGGAACCCTTTTATCGTGAGGATTTGTGACTCACTTGTTAATCAAGCCTAGCCAGTGGAATATAGTTAAATCTCGGGATGCTGGACATATTTGGTTGTTTGGTCATGTGGGTTGAATGACACCTAGCAACTGTCGCGATTACTAAGCAGTCTCTATTACTGTGTAGTTGCCATAACAAAACCAGGACACTTGGAAATAGATGATTGTTGGGTATTGAACATGGTAATTCCCCTGCAGGTTTTTCCTTTACCGAAGCAGTCAATCCTAACTCTAGTCAGTTCTGGGTAAACGTCTCATATAAAAGTCCCAAGTATGCAAATGAGGTATTGGCATTGATTCCTTCAAGCGTTACTGCATAACATCATACAGCGCATGACGGAATCAATTGTAATACCTCATCTGCATACTCGTGACTTCTATATGAAAAGTTTACACCCAGTTCTTTCGGGTCCTGTACTTAGCTTTGCTACATGTCTCCCAAAAACTTTGCTAAATTTCTGACCGTCTACTAAAAATCACAAGACAGCATTTTGTGATGCTTAAAGGGACACAAGGAAATGTCTCCATATTTATACTTGATTGATTGAAAAAATCTACCGAGAATATTTTGAAGGTTTACTGGACAAACAAGAGAAAAGACAACCAAAATACACTTTGTGTTTTGAACTTGACTGCTGTCCTAATTGGCCCTATAAGTATACTTGGATTTTCCATGCATGCACAAACAGCTGTCAATACTAAAGGATGGTGTTTTGGAAGTTATTAATATAACACGGTTTCAAAAAATATGGGTGTATTTCTATTGGAACTACGCGTGTCCCCAAAACAAAAATGTTGATGGTAACTCTGGTGGTTTATCTTGAAAAGTATTTGAAAAGACGAATCATAATAGGCAAACAAAATATATATTTTAGGCTTTGATGCCTAAATTAGATAAGAAATTGATTAAGTTACAACATTTGACAGCTTGTACTTTGCCTTGTGTTGTGTTACTACTACATTTTGTATATATTTAACTCATAATATTTCAAGTGTAAACTTCCTGGTTCACACATTTTCAGATCAGGTGTTTTGTTCGCAGGCTATGTAATCATTTGACCATGAACTACAGGGTTATTTGTGCTAGACCTAGTCAAAGTCTTTCATTGATTTTGCCAAAATAAGGTTTAAAGAGACACTGGCACATTTGAAAAATAGTGCACCCTCAAGATTGTTCAAAATCGATATTTTTGCATGGTTGTAAGGCTTTTATATACAAAAGCCGTCACCCGAAATGATTAAGACCAAATCAGCTTCCTTATGGGTAAACAGAACAATTTTATAATTTAACGTCGCCGGCGACGTTAAATTCAGCAGACGACAAAAATGGTGTTTAACACAAGAACACGCATGCCGTATGCATGTTTCCCATGCTATGCACACTGTTTGATTGGTCTATAACCTTTGTGGTTTTAATATCAGTGAGTACGAGGCAAAAATATTCATGTAATATACACATTTGTTGATTAAAGTTATGGAAAACTTAAAAGTTGGCCTACAAATTACCTGGATGTCTTTATCCTCATATCAATGTCCCTATCTGTTTTGGGGTATGTTATTTTTATGTGTAAAATATATCTCTGTTCTTCCAATGGCCTAGACTATCATTTGAGAGCAAATTGAAGAAATGTCATATTTTGTGAAAATGTGCCAGTGCCGCTTTAACTCTCTCCCTGCGGATGTCGAGTGCACTCGAAGATGTCGAGTGCACAAAAATTGAAGAAATTTCATATTTTGTGAAAATGTGCCAATGCCGCTTTAAATACCAGAAAACATGTTTCAAACAAATACATTTTTTTCCAGAAAATTTTACAAGGAATTTATAAAATAAATAGATCCCCTCCAAAATATATTGATAATGATATTGGAAAAATTCTACAAATTGAACGAGTGATATGAACACACATTTTGAGTTATTGGACCTTATGTGTTATTTAATTTAATTTGTATTTTTAACTTAAACTTAACGCGCGCGACATATCACTTAAACGTTAATCAACAAGGCGCTGTGGCGGCTGCCATGAAGGTGCTCAGCACATCAGAGACCATAATAACAGAACAGATTTATGCCAAGAGCTCGATTTTAGAATCAGGGGACACCGTAGTCCCCGACAAAAAACCCCTGGCGGAAGAGTATGATCGAGAACCAAATTCACATAAAGCCACCCAGAACAAGCCCCCTACCGAGGATCGAACCCCGAGACCTCATGGTGAAAGGCGAGGGAAATACGCGCGCCAACACGTTCCCCCTTTATATCAGTTTATAAAAAAACAAAGCATATAAATCCTTTTGTAAATAAAAGGGTGACTTTTTACCAAGCAAAACTTGAAATTATGTGGAACATGGAGCACCGAATGTTGCGATCAGTAAATTTCACACAAGATCATTGTCACCAACTTTGGATAAAATTAGAATTTGACTTAGCAAATGAGGATTCATAATAGGTCCGGATAATAGGCTAACATATAGAGGCATTTCATGATAAACAGCCTCGTCCCCCATTTACCTCAAAAAAGTTGAGAATTTTATATCATCTGAACCGTTAGCCTATGCATGTGTGCCTAATCTTACGTGCAAATTTGATCGTATCTGTAAGAAATTCACAATTTTGCAAACGAATTCAAATTACAATACAGTGGCCTATGGGATTCTGAGATGCATGTATTGGCTCACAGGACCAAACCGCAAGATCGGTATCAACTGAAATTTTTGGAATAAGCTTTTCTCAAGGATATCTAGTGAACCATGAATAAAAAAGTGGGTGCTAGAATCATGAAATGTACCTTTAACATTTTGATCAGAGAGAGGGAAAGACACACACAGACACATAGCTGCACCAACACATTATTTATTTGCACTGCATAAATTGCTGCACTCTTCTCGTGCCAAAATTGTTAAAGGTCCATGGCGTGGTCACTTTCTCCAGAACCCCAGATTTTTACCAGAAGTGGTACAGATTTTGATGTCTGAAGAAAGCTACTATTTTTCTCAGTTATTCTGTGAAATCTTAAAGGTGCAACGAGAGATTTCAAATGACAGGTGTCCCTAAAAATATGAAAATACTGATTTTTGCACTGGTGTAAAGCTTTCTATCTAAAGTAACTCTTCTGGAAAGGATTAAGCTGAGAACAGTTTATTTGGTACCAAAATTGTGAATTTTCTAATTTACGTATAGGAGGCAAATACAAAATTCAGCCTATGTTTTCTATTGGACATATAAGGCATATTTACATTGTACAAATCAACGTTTGTTTTCATCTTAAGTTATTTCTGTAGCTAAAATAAACAGGTAGGAATCTAGTGACAGTCATCATATGAAATCACTACATATCACACAAAATATGGACGACTTGCTCAAAATCTCGTTGCACCTTTAAGGCTAAAAAAAGGATGATTGGTTTTAATGTTATGGGTGAAAAAGTGTCCCATTTTGGTCTTCCAATATTAATTTTAAAGCATATTGTATGGGGTTTATGTTTTAGCTCTCAAAAAAAAAAAAAAAAAAAACAGTAGTACAGTGTACAGGATGTGTGTAGTAACCAATCAATAATCAATTGTTATGCAGTGCTCTGTCCTGCTACTATACACACACATGCAAGACAACTCAGTGGTAAATTTCACAGCAGAAGTTTACATATTATATCAAAACAGTAGTAAATTCCATAAAATAAAGTTAATCAGTAGGATCCACATCTAAAGCTGAAGGTGTCCATATAATCCGTATAATCCCATGATTTCTCAAGATCGGTATCAACTGAAATTTTTGGAATAAGCTTTTCTCAAGGATATCTAGTGAACCATGAATAAAAAAGTGGGTGCTAGAATCATGAAATGTACCTTTAACATTTTGATCAGAGAGAGGGAAAGACACACACAGACACATAGCTGTACCAACACATTTATTTATTTGCACTGCATAAATTGCTGCACTCTTCTCGTGCCAAAAAGATAAAGGTCCATGGCATGGTCACTTTCTCCAGAACCCCAGATTTTTACCAGAAGTGGTACAGATTTTGATGTCTGAAGAAAGCTACTATTTTTCTCAGTTATTCTGTGAAATCTTAAAGGTGCAACGATAGATTTCAAATGACAGGTGTCCCTAAAAATATGAAAATACTGTAAAGCTTTCTATCTAAAGTAACTCTATCTGAAAGGATTAAGCTGAGAACAGTTTCTTTGGTACCAAAATTGTGAAATTTCTAATTTCGTATAGGAGCAAATACAAAATTCAGCCTATGTTTTCTATTGAAATATAAGCATATACAAATCACCTTTTGTTTTCATCTTAAGTTATTTCTGTAGCTAAATAAAAGGTAGGGAATCTATTGCATGTCTAATCTATATGAAATCACTACATATCACACAAAATATGGACGACTTGAAATCTCTCGTTGCACCTTTAAGGCTAAAAAGGATGATTGGTTTTAATGTTATGGGTGAAAAAGTGTCCCATTTTGGTCTTCCAATATTAATTTTAAAGCATATTGTATGGGGTTTATGTTTTAGCTCTCTTATTAAAATGGAATAAAGTAATGGCATGAGACTTTACAGATGAGGTATGGGGTGTCATGGTCATCCAATCAAGAAAAAAACTTAATATAAATTATAATTAAATAGATTAATTAACAAAAGAATTACAAAAATAATAAGAGATACAAAACAAATGTTTCATTGTTGGTGTCAATAAAAAAATTAAGTAAAGATTAATTAATTGTCTGTCAAATAAACCTAAGATAGCCAAAAGTAATGGACAAAGCAGTTAATAAAAATGCTCAGAATTTACATGTACCTATCCTTTCTGTAAAAATTGCAAATCTGATGAATTGTTAAATAACAAAATCAAATCCACTTAAATTGCTCCTCATAGTAAAATGTGCGCGGGTTACGGAAACTAATTTGCTTTTTCTATTTTTTGGCAGGCATTTATTTTTTGTGACAATCGTCCATTTTATTATATGTTAAATATGCCATATCTAGTTTTGATTTTGTGTCAACTGTCAAACTTTGTTTCTCATACAAAATATTTCTATTTTAGTTAGCACAGTTTCAGCAAGCACATTTCAGCAAGCACAGTTTTTCAGCAAGCATCTTTAGTCAGTAAAATACAGGAAAACGGTCTGTGTACACAAGTCCAAATTGCGGATAAACTGACAATGCAAAAATCTAATTGTATTATTCATAGAAAGCATTTTTCCTGTTTCACGTGAAGTTTATCAATTGGCAGTTTTTGTGTCGCCTGCCCTATGTTGTCGCCTGTCCTAAAAGGTCCGTCATACTGCCACTGCCACTGCATTGCTGTGCCAGAAATTTACGTGCAATGTTTCCGTTACTTCCGTTGCACTCCTAATTGATTTAATGCAGGTCAACCCAGGTCACTGCAGGTCACAGGTTGCATTACGTTGCAGTAAACTTGCGAAGGATTGCAGGAAAATGCATTACTGAAACCACTGACTTGCACCACTGCATCTTGCGGTACGCCAGTTAAAATAAATTTGTAACTTAGTTGCAGTACTGCAGTGAGTTGCAATACTGCACGTGATTGCCGTGACAATTTGGTATGCTGCATTGCAGCACTGCACCGCAATGCAGTGAAGTGTGAACGGACCTTAAGGCAGGAAGACAACATAGGGACCACTTTGTCCACGTTGATGTCTGTTGTTGATGTCTGTTGTTGGTGTGAAAGAGGTAACATTTGCCTGTTAATATCCTCATACTTCGGATGGTTTAAACCAAACTGGGTCCCACAGGTGCAACATGGGCATCCCCCATTTGTTGATGAATGTTAAAGAGGTCACATACCTAGGTCAAAGGTCATGTGAGGTCAAGTTTATAAAATAGGCTGAAAAGTAAAATTGACCTCATTTGAAAAGTTGAAGTTAACTTGGAACCAAACTTGAACAATAGGTGCAACATGGGGTCACAATTTGTTGATGAGGGGTCCAAAAAAAAACGGTCACATACCAAGGTCAAAGGTCATGTGAGGTCAAGTGTAAGATAGGTTTGAAAATGTAAAATTGACCTCATTTGAAAAGTTGAAGGTCAATGGAACCAAACTTGGTGTATGGAGTTTACATGCAAAACCCTCCTTGTGTTTGAGGTCCACCGGTCCATATCAGGTCAAGGGTCATGTTAGGCCTATCATTAACTAACCGAACGGCAGGCGACACAAGCGGTCGAGAGACCGATGAATTTTTTTGTGTAAGGTTAATAGATACTCCACAAAATCTAATGCTCAAACACTAGTGATTGTGTGTTTGACATGGACATTAACACTGAAACCTGGGGGGAACTCACATATGAAATGGATATGGGTGTAAAGCTCCGCTTGCCAACCAGGGGCATAGGTGATAGTGGACTGAAAAAAATAGCGTCCTTTCAGATTGGGAGTGTCCCCCCATTTTTTCACCAGACTTGCAATTCTAGACATAAGGATGGTATACTTCGTCGGGCCTTGAATAAGGGAGGGACATCATAGCTTCACCACAGTCTTAAATGTGTGAATTGCTGTAAGCCGCAGCTGTAATCGTGAGCGTACAAAGGCGGCGTGCACGATACGGCATGCACAATAGCTGCGCGAAAGTTTTGACATCACTCCTTAGTTTCAGGCCGACCGAATGTATAGATAGACAGGAGAATAAAAGTACACAAAAATTTACACTAGCTCTATTTTCATGTTTAGGCCACCACATAACAAACCGTTCCTCAATTAGTTTATGCCTACACTTCCCTCATGCATTGTTTGCAGACATAAACCACCAAAGCAAAGTTCTGTTGCATAACAATGTCCATCTGCTCGAAGCATTGAATCCCTTGGTAAATGCGGTGATTCAACAGTTATGACTAGGACTGTAATCTATAATATCAACAATACTAATAAACAAGGTTTATATTCAACCCTAAATGGAATCCATTTAAATCCTTTCTGTATAGGTTATAACACAAAGGTCCGTGGCTTTTGATGTGGCTGATTTTGGACTCCGAAGCCATCTCAAAACACTGACCTAAGCTATAGTGCATTTATCTTCCTCTAGTCGGTGACATCAGTGCGATATTCAGTGGTCTCGGCATCATATCTCCATCATTGGATTGAAACGCTGGCTAGCACCCAACGTATGTTTAAAGGCGTCACTTAGATTGCACGCGACCGCCCCCCGACCTGTGCTTACGTCACTGCTTGTTATGTTATATATACTATATCGTGTGGGACTCATTTTAATACATTTCGCATACGTATTTCTGAATATAGATATGAAAATTTCAACTTTGTATGGGAATGGTTTTTTTCTCTGACCCACTACATCACATACATGTCTCCAAAGCCGGAGTGGTAACCAGGGTTTCATCAGTATCACTGTCCAGTTTGGCACATGGCAATACCTCACTGGCAGCCCAGCGGGTTTAATGAGTCAATTCCCACAATGCACAGTTTTTGGGAAGTTTCATTCACCTCAATATGGTCATGTGATCCCACAAAAATCATATCTTAACACATACAAACCCCACTTTGCCCTCAATTTAGCTCACAGCACTAGTACTTAGTAAATTTTTAAGCATGATCATGATTCTTGTACTTCTGACAACTTCTGGAACACTTTTTATATCCTTAAGTACTGATGTGTTTAGTGCAGTTCATTATAGACACATTACAATGCATTATGGGATTGGTTCAAAAACTCCCTCTGCTGGCAGCCATTGCTGGGGCATCTTTCTCCCAATTCAAACCAAATGTGCATGATTAACACAGATTTAATTGTGCACATATTTAAGTGTGGTACAGCACAAAAAAATTGAGAGGGCTTTGGGGTTGTAAACCAGTACCTATATGGGGGGGTGCCAACCTCTTCATTATAGCAACTCCCCAATAATTAGAATATGTTCAACAGCAATACAGACACAACAACAGAACCCAAATTAAGGGCTTTGATAAGGGTTGGTCGTGGGCATTCCCTGACCCACATACGACCTCTTCCTCATCCGTTATTCATTTTAAAAAAAGGAAAATTATCTCTGAGTAGAGTTAGAGCAAAATCCTTCCTGTTTTGGCATAAAAAAAATATTGCTCTAGTAGCAGAAAAAATTCAGGACTTTTTGTCAAGATTTGTGTTTCGTGTTAAAACCTTACAACGTCTAAATTGGAATTTCTTGCCCACCATCGCTGCCCCAATAAAATGGATCAATTCTGACGCAACCTTTCCTGGAAATACTGCTCAGTTCGTATGATTTTTTGTTTAGTCCCCTAATTTTAGGGTTGGAACTAATGGGGTTAGGTAGGTTTTAGGGTTTGGGTTTAGACTTATTTAAGGGTAGAACTTGAAATTGGATATGAAATAAAACAGATTACCCTTGTTACTGAAGGTAATGTGCTGTTGAAATGGATCCCATTCAGGTTAGGTCTAAGACTAGGTGCTGATTGTGATATACCACAATAATGATATTGTTGATGATGATACGATACTCATTTAGGCCAATAGTGGTATAATTTGAGTCACATTTGAATAATATTTTTTTCAAACTTCATAAAATTTACCAGAAATGACATATCAGTTGTTGGAATTTTTTCATTACCAAACTTTTTTTCATAACAAGAATAGGCTTTTAAAAAGACAACCATCGCTTAGCGTGGATGTTAGTACTTAATATTAATATGTTAATGTAATACTTGAGATCATAGGAAACCTCTCTCATGATGTATAACCCAGTATAGACAAATACCTACCAGCATTGATCCGCCATTACTTGGGGGTCCTCCCACCCAAAACCTACCTAAAATCTTTTGTATGTCTGTACCACGCTAGTGATTAGTATAATAATCAAAGCTACACTTAATCTGCACCATTTGGGTGAAGTCAAGCAGGATCACCCTAAAACCAGCTATGGCTGCCAGTGAGGTATTGGCATGTGTAAAATCGGAGTGTGTATATATTTCAGGCATCAACCATAGTCATGCATCAACCTTTAAGTTTGAAATACCACCAGTTTGGAATGCCAGCCTTTTATACAGCCATCTCCCTTTTATTAGGTGATTCACATGGTGGAACACTGTGGTAGTTTAGCAAATCAGATTCTAAATATTTGACCACAGTCCATTGCACCAAGATTACAAATTCAAAACTTAAGGAAACATGTTTTAAAACCCCGCTTGTCACTATGACGCAATGAAGTATCAATAGGCACGTTCAATACTTTCATTCAAAAGTGTCTTTAGAAAAAAACCCCTGAGTTTTGTGTATGTTATGATACCTAAATACACAAGATCAGTTCCACTGTCAATGCAGTACAAGTACAAACCACTGACTGTCCCTGGTGATGAGCATATTGTAATCATATTGTAACTGTTATCTGGCATTGTATACATAATCCGTACTCTCAAGACCATGGGTCAGATCACTCCATTACATTCAATGAACTGAGAAGTTATCCCTGTGATGGGGTTGGCTGTCATCCATCAAAAGTTTTTGTTTCTAGCTGCTTAGGAAATGTAAATGACTTTCCTAGTAGGCATATACCCATAATAAAAATAATTGGAACCAAAGGACTTGCACTGCTACATGAGACAACCACACAACTCTGTGCATGACTGTGATTTCTGCCAGTCATTTTTGGCTTCTGCCCATTGCTCGATATGCTAGGGTAACTTGCAATGTTGTGGCTTTTACTACTACCGATTTTATACCATCTTCGATGGAAAAAAAATCCAAATTCTGCCAATGTGTTCGTTAATTTTGACTAACGTGAAAATTACTACACAAGAGCTTGGAAGTGTACAGCCCAAGGGCTGAACCAGTGAGACGTTTAAATCATTGATAATAAGTGATGCTAAGTGAAAGGTTGGTGGTCCGATTTAGTGTATGGTGTTCTCTACTTGATATGAGAGCTGGCACTTGTACATACAACCCATCAAAGTTACCGTGGGAAACAAACTTGCGGTTTTGATGGTAGACGAATAATGAATGTTGCAAAAGCCCTATTCAAATACTGTGCTAAAAAGTGAACCACTAAAACGGCGGTTTTTTGTGTATATATTGGGGAATGAAATGGATTAGAGGGCTCAAAATTCAGGGACGGGACAATGTAATTAAAAATGCGGATGATTCAGCCCAAATTTATTGGTCAAGGTTGAGTGCAAAAAATATTGGGCGAGATGCAGTCGAGCCCAATATTTTAAAACTCATCAGCGAGACCAATAAATATGGGCGCAATCAGCCAATTTATTCCATTATCATGCGTAGGATCCGGTATTAACCGTATCGAACACCTCAAAGAATGATAATGAGAAACTTACGGCCTTTCATCTGATATTAAAAATCGTTACTACTTTCCGGGTAAATCAGGGGGGTCGACCAAAGACGATCGGAACACGGCGCTTTAACCTATAATGTCAGTCCCGATGAAGGCTATGAAGCTTTCATATTGTCGAATGTAGATGCATTCTCATGCACATCAGATAAAGAGCATCGACTGGGGGATACAGGGAGTAATTCCAACTTGAATTATGCAGAGTGTTGGACATATGTCCATAAGAAGCATGTTGCAACTCACCAGCCTTAACGGTGGGTACCCCTGTGTACACTGAAAAGTGTACAATTGTCCTGTCGCAAACTGTAGTACACTGCACTACTTCTTGAGTATAGCTGACATTGTAACCACTAAAAAGTACAACATCCCAGGCATGCCTTGGTTCATTTGATCATATAGATTTACAACTGAGGTTATTGATAATATCAAAAGTGACTATTGCAGGATTTCCTCCAGGACATATATTACTAAATAGACCATCATGGTTTTATCCACAAGAGGATGTTTTAGTGAACCCACAATACACCTTTATGGGAACACTCACCTCACTGAGTCATGTGAACCATCAAAATGCTATTCATAACACATAAAAAACCATAAATTTCTTGCTCATTTTAGCCTACAAATCATAAGTACTTCAAATTTTTTAGCATGATCATGAAAATGTACTGTGGTTCCTAATTTTTTAAATTTCATCCTCAAGTAGACGTGTGTAGTATAATAC